>MCJB01019468.1:113591-192092 GCA_002018475.1 Nicotiana obtusifolia | reverse complement strand
CTATTCTGGCCTTACAATACTACAACAAGAATCATCCAACACATGCCTATCTCCCTCCATAAGCAACAACAGCCATATCATCAACTCATCTGGAACAATCACTCACAGCAAATGGTACACTGCCTGGTTCAGTTTATTGCTGAAGAAGCAATGTATGGTATCAGAAGTTCTAATGCTCATTCCATTGCTACTTTGGCAATCATACTGAACCCCAATCAAACTGTGCAACCTCATCATAACATCAAATCAGTCAGCCAGCTCAATGTCAACTCAGGCAAATCAACACACATCACTGCCAAATCAGAAAAAGACAAATACTCAGGGTAGCAAATACAGCACACAATCCAACAGTCACACCAACAGCAGGAGAGACACATTCAAAGTAGCACCAGTCTCACTTCTCAGAATCAGAGGACCAGAAAAGAAGATATAATCACCAAAGTCACTTTTGAAGCCATCAAACTTGCAAACTCTTCAGGCAGCTTGGATAGGTCTGGATCATTGCTGCATTTGCAATGTGTGGCATCAGTACTGTTAGTGCTCATCCTATTGCAACTACAGTAATCATCAAGGACCTTATCTCATACCCTCGATCACAGGTCAATCAAAATGCAACAACCTCATAAACACAATCCAATCAACACGCAATCTCACAAAAGAAGCTATAGAAACAGGCAACCATCATTCCAGCAAAAGCCACAAGCCACACAAACACAAATACCAAATGACCAGCAGAAGCAGCACAAACACAGAACCATCAAGAGGCATCAACTTCACAACCACAAAAAGCTAGTCAGACACTTAACTGCTGACTCCAAAGAAGACAGAACTGCCAGCTAACACATACACCATAGAAAGCCACATAACTGAACACATTGATCTCACAATTGGTCTCACAATTACAAGCACAAAGCACACAACCTTTCGGAAGAAGCAAACTAGACAGACAACTCAACAAAAGAAACATGATACACACACATACTCGACATCAACAGTCCCAGTATTCAGCTCAATACCCCTACTTCAAAACCAACAGCAGCAGTCAGCACATGAAAACAACTCATCCAGTAGTAACAACACAGCCTCGACAGTCACAAACAACCAGCTCAACAATCAAAGCTCAACAGAAAGATGGAAGCAACACAGTATTTAGCTGTCAAGAACTCAAGACACAAACAGCACTACTTTCCAGACACATGGAATGTTCTGATAGTCATCTTCAACTGGGCTTTCCTTGCCCGTAAGGCTAAGGCAAATTTGAAGATAGCTCATATTTTTTGTCACTTTTTTTGGGAACTCTCGACACCTCTGATAGATGTTAGATGTATATAGAAGGGACCATACCCTTCATCTACTCAGTAGAACTAGGAAGAAGAGTACATTTTTGTATAGTTGACCTAGAAAAATGTTACTATGTTTTTGTACATACAATTGTCCATCACTACGAAATAGACAATTGTTACATCATCATAGGTCTAACTCCTCACCACTACTTAGGTATAATTAGTTATCACTTTGGGATGACTAAGAGTACATGTATTTTCTTTGGGAGGCAAGGTTTATGTCCCCCTCCATTACTGTATTTTGTATTGATTAATAAAAAATTATATATTTCAAAAAAAAAAAAGCAAAGAACTTGATGAATATATGCAATATTTTGCCTTATCGATTCATGTGCAGGTTATGGGAAGATTCAGTATTTATGCTTCTTATGGATGTGATGTACGGGGGAAAGGATTTATTTGGTTGCTTCCTTAGGAGTGTTCATGGGCTAACAGCACACTAGAGTTTGGTTTTATGTTTGGGACCAAGTTAGAGTGGGTGACTCTCAACAGTGGTTCCAATGGGTTTAAGGGTGTAAGCGTGGTGTCTAAGGATTTTGGGTTCGTTGTGTGGCTGAAAACCGGGATTTTTTGGCATAGTGTGAAGAATACTCAAGGAATTTTCTATGTTATCATCAGGTCTGTGGGATAGTATTGTAGGAATGGGAGAAATAGCTTCGGATTTGTGAAAGTTCTTGCAGAATGGGCATATCAGTTGGAGATGCTATTGTGCACTTGAGGAGGGTATGAGACGGTTCATGGGTATCAAGACGATGTCGTCTCGTGATTCGGGTCACTCGGGATGAGTGTTGATTGAGTTCGTTATGTTTTTGAATGGAGATATTATTATTTATAAGGCAAGTCAAGAGTAAATTGGAAGAATTTGGGTCGGATAGTAATGGTTTGAACCAGCATGATTGTGGCAATGATCAATTCCTTCAGCGTGTTAATTATACGGGTGATTTGTGGCAGAATGTGCGGGCTTGACAGCCACCATAATTTGATTGATTTAGAGGTATTTGATTATAATGGCTTGTTATGTGTATATGGATCCCGCAAGAGTTATGTTGATTTAGAACACAACTTGAGGTATCTATTTTCGGCAGTTATAGGAATTTGGTTGCGTGATGCCATCATTCCTCTAAAATGTGTTGAGTGAAAGGGGTTCTAGATGATGAATTGCTTATTCTATTGGTGGTTTAGGAGTTATGATGAAATTCTAGTACTCTCGCGTAGCGGCATGATAAGTGCAGTGAGGGGCATAACAATTGGGAGTGGAGGATCAAGATTATGGTTCGGTGTTGACAAGAATGTCACGAGCTTGGATGAGCGCGAACGAATTCAGATGTTCAAAGTAGCTGGTATTTTCTTTAGTGTCACTTGAGAACGGTGTCCTGTGTAAGAGGCTTTGTGTACTGATTTGCAAATTCTCAATTTGCTTTATAACATTAGCACTGTTGGTGGTATGGAGGTGCAGACTTTGCTACCTGGTGCGGAAGGTCATGGGAGCGTATCCACGGGGAAATTTGTATAAGTGTGGCATGTTAGTCACTTAATTATTAAGGATTAAAACCAAGTATGGAGATTTTTGGTACTATCATTAATGTGAGAGTTTATGCCTGGAAGGCGCTCTATTCATTTGGTTGTGAACTATAGGAATTTGTCCAGAATAGAGACGGCTGCTCGTGTATGTCATGAATAGGGCCATTGTGGATCCTTGAATAGTTGTTGGCCTAGTATGGTACAATCAGGATTGGCTTGGGGTCTGTTGGTGGATCTAATGTTAATGTGTGCTCTACGTCAGTTCATACGCGTTCATTCGGCATAACATTGCTTATAGAGGAGTCTTCTGGAATTGGATGTTATTCCCGTCGTTAGCTACTGACATAACACTCTATTATGCCAGGTGGGTGGTGAGAAGGCTCGATTATTTGCACATGTGTTGTGATCCCTTGTAGTTTGTGGTGTTATATGAGCGAGATGGCTCTCGAGATGCAGGTTATTTATTGCACCTTAGTCGTGCTTAGGTTTTGTAGCGTATGGCGCTATCCGTCTCCCTAGGAATTGTATTATGCACTTGGCGTGCTTGTGGTCGATGTTCGGGCATTTCGTAGGCATGAGCATTCTGGCTCAGTAGGTGTTTCCTTATAGATTGTTGTGTATGGATCGGGTGGCACGCTGCCACACGCATGTGGTTTGGATCAGGTTGCATGTCACAACGGTATCATGTGTGGATCAGGTTTTATGCCGCAACAGTGAGATGTTGAGTACGGTTCCCTATATCTATTCTTGTGTATTTTGTTCCTCATTCTCTGAGAGAGGCTCATCGCGTCTGTTTGGCTGTTTGATTCGTTACGCGGGCTGGTTAGTTCTTTTCTAGAGTTCGTTCTTTCTTATTGTCATATTCAAGTTGTAGCGTATTGATGGCGTCCTATGAAATTCTGGGCAGTGTTTGAGATGGCTTATTGCCTGAGTGACTTGTATTGGGTGAGACGAGGTTATTGGACCTGGGATCAGTGCAATCGGAGTCATATAGGATATATTAAAGAGCAAATATCATTATTCGGTTCAGAATGAGGTAATGGTTCTTGTCAGGAGGAGAGACTCCACAATTTGTTGATTCGGCAGGAAGTTATTAGTTTCTACGCATCTCTTCCGACGTGGCAGTATTTCGAGAGTTGGAACTGGGCTTATATGTGCTATGAGGTGTATTGCGGGCATCAGATTCGTGAAAGTATTGCTATTTTGGTCGGAGGATTATATTATGGTCAAGCGACTTATGGGGTGCATGGTGTGATTTCAGCGGAGGAGCATGGACATGCTGGGAACATTGTCTGGTGATCGATACGGTGTTCGTATGTTAGAATCGTATCTCGTGGAAAATTTCGAATGTTGAAATTTGGTTCTAAAGCTTCTAAGCTAAGGTTAGTGGGAGGATATTCAGTCTGGCTCGAGCTAATATGCTCAACTGGATTGTGGTGGCACGGGTAGGTGCACGAGGTGTTGAACAGTGATTTTGGACAACTCCGGAGCAGTTCTTGGCACGTTCGAGGATGAACGTATGTTTAAGTGGGGGAGAATGTAACAACCCGACTGGTCATTTTGAGCTCTAGCACGTCGTTCGGCAGTTTGAGGCCTTGAGTAGTTTCACTTCATGTATTATCACTTGTATGTGTGGTCGGAATTGAATTTCGGGAAGTTCAGAGTTGATTTGGAAAGAAAATTCTAATTTCGGAAGCTTTAAATTGGAAGAATTAAATAAGGTTTGACTTTTGACTAAACAACCTCGGAATCGGGATTTAAAGGTTTCAATAGGTTCGTATGTTGATTTCGGACTTGGGCGTATGTTCGAGTTGAGTATCGGGAGGGCCCGGGAGCATTTCAGTGCTTATTGCGAAAGTTTGGCATTTTGAAGGTATCAGAATTTCATAAGTTTGGTTTGAAGTGGATTTTGATGTTGTCGATGTCCGTTTGGGGTTCCGAGCCTTGGAATACCATGATTTGTGACTTGTGCATAAAGTTTGGCGTCATTTCGGAATGTTTTGATATGATCGGATTCTTCGAAGTTTGAAAGTTTGAAAGTTGAAAGAAAGGTTCCGATCGTTGATTCGTAGTTTTGATTTAAGGCCTCGAGCAGATTCGTATCATATTTTGGGACTTGTTGGTATGATTGGACGGGGTCCCGGGGGCCTCGGGTGTGTTTTAGGATGGTTACGGGTCATTCCTCATGTTTTGTTGCTGCTGATGCTGGTTCTGGTGTCGTTCATTGCGGACGCGTGGTGGTTATCAATTCGCGAAGAAGGCTTTTTGGGGCAGGTAGAAATTGCTCATCGCGAACGCGACACAAAGGTCGCGAACGTGGAGAAAAGACTGAGGAACCTACACGAACGCGACAGGGAGGTCGCGAACGCGGTGAAGGATCAAAAACAGGGCATGGAGCCGTTTAGCCTTTGGGAACGCGACGTTTCCCACAAAAGTGCGAAGAGCGGGGGTCAGTAGGCTTCTCGAACGCGTCATGAAGTTCACGAACGTGACATGAAGGTCGCGAACGCATAGAGTAAATTTGGAGGTAGTGACTTTTTGCCTTTGCGATCGCGAAGGTGTTCCCGCGGTCGCGAAGAAGGACGGGCCTGGGCAGATTGTTTAAAATCAGGATTTTGCTCGTTTCACTCATTTTTCTCTTGGTTTGGGCGATTTTTGGAGAGCTCCAAGGGGAGATTTTCATCATCTATGGCAAGGTAAGTTATTCCCACCTATTGTAAGTTAAATACATGGATTCTATAAGGATTTAAACATGAAAATTAGTAGAAATTGTGATATTTTGGTAGAAATCCTAGAATTTGGTATTTTTGGATTTTGACCATGAAATTGGGTATGGAATTTAAAATAAATCATATATTTGAGTTCGTGACGTCATGGGTAAAGTTTATCTTTGAAAAGTTTCGAAATCCGGACACGTAGGCTTGAGGGTTGACTTTTTGACTTTTCGAGTGAGGTTGTGAATAGTTATAAGTTGATTTATTATAAGAATTGAAGTATATTTTTATTGAATTGCACATTGTTTGGCTAGTTTTGGATCGTTTGGATTTGAATTGAAGAGTTAAAGAGTCATTGGAGCCGGTTATGGAACTTTGGAACGAGTTAAGTCTCCTATCTAACCTTGTGAGGGGGAAAATACCCCTAGATGTAATTGTTATGCGCTACTAGTTGTGGGCGTTGCTTATGCACGAGGTGACGAGAGTCCTTACGTGGCTAAAGCATGTTTATGTCCGGTAGACATTGGATTTTATCATGTAATATTTGAATTATTTAAACTCATTATGCTGGCTTAATTAATTGAATTTATAATTGAAATTGATTTGGAAATATATGTATATATTAGGCCGAGCCTTATCCCCTTGAGTTATTGGCAAGTTATTTGAGAAACGGTAAAGGTTATATTCACTTTGTGCTCATATACTTTATGGTAAGCACATGTCTTGTAATTCGGTAATTTCCTTCCTTTCTTGTGGAGCGGGCCGAACGCCTCGCCAGTATAATAGATGCATCTATGGTTCGTGTCGCTCGACCCTCGGCAGTGTATACATCATTCTGGAGCGGGCCGAACGACCTCGGCATGATCAGGCGTTATATCGCTGGTAGTCTAAACATTCACAAGATTATCTTTCCAATGATGCCCGACATTTTATATGGTGCTTCTTATTTGTTTGTTATTGGTACTTGATATATCTGAGTTGTTGAGGTATAATACAAGACTGAGAAATTCATACATTAAAAGAAATATTTTGAAGATTAGGTAACTTACGAATTGCCCCATTATTGTTGTGTGCTTCACATCTGCTTATGATTTATTATATTGCTTTGTTGGACCTCTAGCAAGTATCGGTGTCGACCTCTCGTTGCTACTTCTTTGGGGTTAGGCTAGATACTTACTGGGTACGCGTTGATTTACGTACTCATGTTACACTGATGCACTAAATGTGCAGGATCTGACAGGTTCATTTTGGCGTGCAGGCACAACAACTGAGGAGACTTTATGGTGAGCTGTATTCCAGGCTACGTATCGCAATCCACAGAGTCTCCGTCGTACCATTTACTTTATCCTGTCTTATTTACATGACAGAGGTTATATTATTTTTGTACTCCTTAGTAAATGCTCATGCACTTGTGACACCGGGTTTTGGGGGTGTTCTAGAATTTGTTATGGATTGTTTTAATTCACTTTCACTTATTATTTTAACAAAATTGTACGTCACTACAATTCATTCTAATGTACTAACCTCGTTATCCAAAAAAGACTTATGATTTTAAAAATGATAAAATAAATAATTAAGTGTTGGTTTGCCTAACAGCGATGTTGGGCGCCATCATGGCCTATAGTGGATTTTGGGTCGTGACAGGGGTCGTGACAAGTTAGTATTAGAGCTCTAGATTTATAGGTGCTATGAGTCACAAGCAGGTTTAGTAGAGTCTCGCGGATCGGTATGGAGACGTCTGAACTTATCTTTGGGAGGCTATGGAACTGTTAGGAAAAGCTTCACTTCTTTGATTCCTTATCATGCGAAATTTTTGACTTCGGATTCTAAATTTCTATCTTTTTATTCTCTCACAGATGATGAGGACACGTACAACTTGATTAGATATCCAGACACCCATGCCCCCTGCTAGAGCCGCGAGAGGCCTGGGCTGGGGGTAGAGGCCGAGGACGTCCACGTGGTGCAGCTAGAGCACCTGCACGAGCTACTATAGAGAGCCACCAGTAGCTCTATTGGAGGGAAGGCACCTGAGACGCCTGTTACTGCACCAGCCCTCCAGGAGATTCTCGCCCAGTTTCTGAGCATGTTCAGCACTTTGGCTCAGGCAGGGTTGATACCACTTGCTCCTGCCATATCTCAGGCTAGGGGAGGAGCACAAACTCCCGCCGCCTGTATCCCAGAGCAGCGGATCCAGGTCGACTAGGTTCCAGAGGTTATATCAGTGCTACCGGTAGCCCCAGATCAGCCCGAGGCTAGGGCAGGAGTTTCTGAGAAGGAGTAGTTCAGGATCGAGAGGTACAAGAAGTACCGCCCTCCTACTTTCAGTGACTTGACATCAGAGGATGCCCAGGTTTTTCTTGAGGAGTGCCACCGTGTTCTCCGTACTATGGGTCTTACGGAGTAGTGGGGTTTCTTTCAATATGTTCCAGCTTAGCCAGCGGCTTATCAGTGGTGGCGAGCATATGATTTGGGTAGTCCGGCCGAGGTAGCTTCACTCAGTTGGACGTAGTTCTCGTATATGTTCTTGAGGGAGTATGTTCCCTAGAGTCTCAGAGATGCATGGCACATAGAATTTGAGCAGTTGTGCAAGGATTCTATAACTGTGTCGTAATATGCGGTCCAGTTCAGAATTTGGATAGACATGCACCAGCCTTGGTTGCTACTTTTAGAGAGCGGGTCCATCGATTTATCGAGGGGCTTAACCCCAGTATTAGATTTAGCATGGCCCGAGAGTTGGAGATGGACATTGCATACCTGTAGGTAGTGGGGATTACTAGGAGATTGGAGGGCATGCTGACTTGGGAGAGAGAGGAGAGAGAGGGCAAGAGATCTTGAGAGTCCGGCACTTATAGTGGTACTCGTGCCCCAGCTACAGCTCGTTAGGGTAGGGGCTATATGAGTCGCCCTGTTCTTTTAGCACTTCCAGCTGCCAGCAGTATTTTGACCACTCCTAGGCCCCAGGCTCCCTATTATGCACCGCCATTGTCTAGTGCACCTCCTGCACGGAGGGCTTTCAACGGTTAGTCCAGCCAATTAGGCCTGAACCAGCCAGATCCTTCGAAATCTTGTTTTGAGTGTGGTGACACTCGTCATATGGTGAGGGTTTTCCCCAGACTCAGGCGGGGTGCGCCCCCACAGATCACTCAGGCACCGCGTGCTCCACTGGATCCTCAGGCTATGGTTACAGCACCAGCTACCACCCCACCTGCACAGCCATCTCAAGGTGGAGGTCGAGCAGGTAGAGGTCGCCCTAGAGAGGGAGGCCAGGCCAAATATTATCCCCTTCTTGCTAGGACGGAGGAAGTTGCATCCGACTCTATTATCACAGGTATTGTTCCAGTCTGTCATAAAGATACATCAGTCTTATTTGATCCAGGCTCCACTTAATCCTATGTGTCATCTTATTTTGCTCCATATTTGGGTGTATCTTGTTGATTCTTCGAGTTCTCCTGTCTATGTGTCTATGCCCGTGGAAGATTCTATTGTTGTTAACTGTGTGTATCGGTCGTGTTTGGTAGTTCTTAGTGGTTTTGAGACCAGAGCCAATTTATTTTTGCTCAGTATGGTAGATTTTGATGTTATTTTGGGCATGGACTGGTTGTCGCCCTATCATGCTATCCTTGATTGTCACGCCAAGACGGTGATATTGGCTATGCCTGGTTTACCGCGGTTAGCGTGGAGAGGTACTTTAAATTATGTTCCTAGTAGGATTGTTTCATTTCTAAAGGCTCAGCGGATGGTTGAGAAGAGGTGTGATGCGTATCTGGCATATGTGAGGGATGTTAGTGTTGATACTCCTACCGTCGAGTCAGATCCGATAGTGAAAGATTATCCAGATGTATTCCCGGCGAATGTTCCGAGCCTGCCGCCCAACAGAGATATCAACTTTGGTATTGATTTGTTACCACGCACTCAACCCATTTATATTCCCCTACTGTACGGCCCCAGTAGAGTTGAAAGAGTTAAAGGAACAGTTACAAAAATTGCTTGATAAGGGATTCATTTGGCCTAGTGTGTCGCCTTGGGGAGCTCCAATTTTATTTTGTAAAGAAGAAGGATGGTTTTATGCGAATGTGTATTGATTATCGCTAGTTGAACAAGGTTATGGTGAAGAACAGGTATCTATTGCCATGTATTGATGACCTATTTGATCAGCTTCAGGGTGTCAGAGTGTTCTCTAAGATCGACTTGCATTCAGGCTATCATCAGTTGAAGATTCGGGAGCCAGATATCCCAAAGACTGCCTTCAGGACTCGTTATGGTCATGACGAGTTACTTGTGATGTCTATTGGCTGACCAACTCCCCAGCAGCATTCATGCACTTGATGAACAGTGTATTTCAACACGATTTTGACTCGTTCGTCATTATGTTTATTGACGACATTCCGGTGTACTCCATGAGCCTGGAGGATCATGAGAAGCACCTAAAGATTGTGCTTCAGACCTTGAGAGAAAAGAAGTTATATGCGAAATTTTTGAAGTGTGAATTCTGGCTAGATTCAATAGCATTTTTGGGTCATGTAGTATCGAGTGAGGGATCAAGGTAGATTCGAAGAAGATTAAAGCAATGCAGAGTTAACCCAAACCGTCCTCAGTATGGAGATCTGGAGTTTTCTTGGCTTGGGAGAGTATTACCGTTGATTTGTAGAGGCTTTCTCGTTTATTGCAGTACTTATGGCCAGGCTGACCCAGAAGGGTGCTCCATTCAAGTGGACTTAGGAGTGTGAGTGGAACTTTCAAAAGCTCAAGATTGCTTTGACTACAGCCCCAGTGTTGGTATTGCCTATTGGTTTGGGGTCCTATACGGTGTATTGTGATGCGTTGCACATCGGTCTCAGCGCGGTATTGAGCGGTATTGAGCTGTGAGCCTTTTGGAGGATCAACTCACACAAACCATCTACATTGGGCACACATAGCCTGCCTTACATCCATAATACACCATCATCTCCAATAGTGACCTCCTTGGCATCACCGTGCTGAACCGTGCCAAGACCAATGTGTCGCACATTGGGAGACCGATCAGGAAATATGCAGCCAGTATCCTTATCTTTTCACCACTTTTAAGGTATGTCTCTATACTCATTCGAGGACAAACATTTGTTTTAAGAGGGGAGGATGTAACGACCCCGTTGGTCATTTTAAGAGTATTAGCCCCAATCCCCTATACATTCCTCCCTCTACTTCATTTTGTGGTAATGTGACTTGCCGGGGTGCTTGGTGTCGGGTTCGGGTGAGTTTCGGAGGGGAATGGGGCACATAGTCCCTAAATTGGAAGTTAAAGTCATAGAAGTTGACCGTAGGTTGACTTGTGTGAAGACAACTCCAATTTGGAGTTTTGACGGTTCCAGTAGCTCCATATGATAATTTTGGTCATAGGAGCATGTTCGGACGTTGATTTGGAGGTCCGTAGGTCGGTTCGGCTTGAATTGGCGAAAGTTGAAAATTGGTGGAATTTTGGAAAGTTTGATCGAGAGTGGACTTTTTGATATCGGGGTCGGATTCTGATTTTGAAAGTAAGAATAGGTCTATAATGTCAATTATGATTTGTGTGCAAAGTTCGGCATCAGATGTAGAAGTTAGAAGTTCTAAAGTTCATTAGGCTTGAATCGATGCGCAATTCGTGTTTTTAGCATTGTTTGATGTGGTTTTTGGCCTCGAGTAGGTCCGTTATGTGTTTTGGAACTAGTTGGTATACTTAGACAGGGTCCCGGGGGGACCAGGTGTGATTCGGATCGATATCAAATCACTTGTTGGACTTGTACAAATGTTGAAGCTCCCAGCTTCTAGTGTAATCGCACCTGCGGAGGTTATGACTGCAGCTGCGGACTCGCACATGCGCTTGAGGGAACACAGAAGCGAACAAGGAAACCCAGGCAAGGGCTCACACATGTGGACAATGTTCCGCTAAAGCGGCTTCGCTTCTGTGGTGAGGAGACGTGCAGGAGCAGCTAAGGTCGTAGGTGCAAAATATTTATCGCAGGCGTGCACACACAGGTGCGACCCTATGCTCGCAGAAGCAAACTCTGTGGATTAAGTGAAATCCGCACCTGCGATGACTCTTCCGCGTGTGCGAAGCCGCAGATGCGGCAGTAAGGTCGTAGGTGAGACATAATTTGGCAGAAAAAGGGAAAAATCGAGGGTTTGATCTCATTTTCATATTGGGACTCTGAGAGCTCGGATTGAGGCGATAATTTTTGGAATTTTCAGAGGGATTGTTGGGGTAAGAATTCCTAACTCGTTTTTGATTAATTGCCACTAATCTATCTTCGATTTCTTCATTTAATTAAGGATTTGGGTTGAAAATTTTGGGAAAAAAGGTGTAAAGTTCTTAGACCAAATTCTTGAATTTTGAAAGGCCAAATGAGTTCGAATTTGGATAATTCTTGTATGGTTGGACTTAACATCAAACGGGTGTTCGGATTTTATAATCTTGGTCGGGTTCCGAGACATGGTCCTAGGTCGACGTTTTGGGGGGATTTTTACAATTCTTGCTAAAATCATAATTTCATTATTTAGATTGGTTTCCTATAGTTATATTTATAGTATGTAACTGTTTTTGGCTAGATTTGAGCCGTTCGGAGTCGGAAATTTGATGGAAAGGCCTTCTTATTGATTTGTTGAGTGAGGTTTGAGGTAAATGACTTGTCTAACCTTGTGTGGGAAAAATTCCCCTTAGGATTTGGTACTGTTATGGTAAATTGCAATATGTGAAGGCCATGTACGCGAGGTGACGAGTGCGTACTCGGGCTAAATGTTGAAAATTCGATTTTTGCTAAGTAGTTTTCTTTTATTTCCTTAATTGAGTTACTCTAGCATGTGTAGTTATCATGTTTAGCCTAATTTCATATGTCTACGTGTCGTACCTCTTATTTGCAATTTGTACAACATGCTTAGTTGAATTACTTGCTTCCTTAATTCCATACTTATTAATTAACCGTGGGATTCTTTGCTTGAAATATCATTGTCTCATTTTTTATATTTTGGTTTTCATTATTATTGTTAAGGTGATTATTTTGTTGTTGAACGAGGTTTCTGCCGTGCGGGTTATTATTGTGGCACGAGGTTTCTGTTGTGCGACTTGTTATTGCAGCATGAGGTTTCTGCTGTGCGGATTGTTATTGTAGCACGAGGTTTCTGCCATGCAGATTGTTATTGTGGCACGAGGTTTCTGTCGTGTGGATTGTTATTATGGCACGAGGTTTCTGCCGTGCAGATTGTTATTGTGGCACGAGGTTTCTGCCGTGCGATTTTTATTATAAGGAAGATTGTGAGATATTTACTTTTGGGACTACGAGGCGGTACCTCGGGAGTGCCCCTGTTGATTTCCTCTATTTGTTGTATTGTTGTTGTTGTTGTTCCTTAACTTGTAAGATTCTTGCTTCCTTACGTGTTGTATTTGTCTTTTTGATTCCGTGTTGTTACCTTCTATAAATTTCTATAGTTACACTTCCCTGTCACTTTATTATATCATTATATCTTCTGCCTTGTTTCTTATCATTCGTAGTAGGGCCCTGACCTGACCTCATCACTACTCTACCGAGGTTAGGCTTGGCACTTACTTGGTACCGTTGTGGTGTACTCATACTACTCTTCTGCACATGTTTTTGTGCAGATCCAGGTACATCCTATCAGCCTTGATATTAGTGTGTTGTGCTGCTGCTTGGAGACTTCAAGGAACACCTGCCTGCAGGTCTCAGAGTCCCCTTGTATTCCGTCTTTTCCTTGTTTCTTTATATTTTGATAGAGAGTGATGTTTAGGATATTTGCAACATCGTATCTAGAGCTTGTGACGTATATCTACCGGGTTTTGTGAGTTGTATATACTTGGAGTTGCAGTTTTTACTTTATACAGTTACTGGCGTTTTGAGCTTTTAAATTATTATTTAAATTATTCTGCATGCTTGTTAGGTTTACCTAGTCTTCGAGACTAGGTGCCGTCACAACATCCTATGGAGGGAAATTGGGGTCATGATAATTCCATTAGGTCCGGATGGTAATTTTGGACACGAGTGTATGCCCGGATTTGCATTTGGATAATTCTAGAAGGTTTCAGCACTAATTGGCGAAAGTTGAAAATTTGAAGGTTTGGAAATGTTCATAGGTTTGAACGAGGTTTGACTTTATTGATATCGGGGTTGGATTTTGATTCCGGAAGTAATAGTAGGTTCGTTATGTCATTTATGACTTGTGTGCCAAATTGAGATCAATTTGAGGTGTTTAGGCTTGTTTGTCGTTATTTTTGAATTTTGAAAGTTCGTTAACTTCATTAAGTCGATTTGAGGTGCAATTTATGATTTTGATGTTGTTAAGTGAGATTTGAAACATCGAGTAGGTCTGCATTATGATTTAGAAATTGCCTACAAAATTCTGGGTCGTTCGGAGTCGGTTTGATAGCATTCGGACGCTTGGTTGCAATTCTAGAAGTTCTTGAGTTCTCTCTTCAAATTTCATGCGTGTTGATGTCCAATTCATGGTTTCGGGTGCTATTTTGGTTATTTGATCGCGCAGCAAATTCGCATGATGTTTCTAGACTTGTGTGGATGTTTGGAGTGGAGCCCCGAGGGCTCGGGTGAGTTTCGGGGTGGTTTGGGACCATTTTTAGGCCATTTTCAGCTGCTGGTTTTTGGCTGCAGGGGTGTTCATCGCGATCGCGAACATTTGATCGCGTTCGCGAAGAGCAAACTGCAGTTTGGGGCCTTGTGAATCGCGATCGCGAAAGCCTTTTCACGATCGCATAGGAGAAGTTTCTGCTACATAGGGCTAACTTTAGAAGCTTATATCTTTCAATCCATAAGGAATGTGGAGATGATCCAAAAATAAAAGTTGTAGCCCTTGATATCTAGTTTTCAGAAAATCTTTTGTACAAAATGTTATGACCATTATACTAGAGGCTGTCTGGGAAGAGTTTGGAAATCGCTGTTGAAGAATTTTTTCATCGCGATCGCGATGGGATGTTCGCGTTCGCGAAGAAGGAAGCCTAGGCAGTGGATTTAATGTCCAATTTCGAACCTTTGAGCCATTTATCCATATTTTGAGTTGGGGACCTCGGGATTTAGCGATTTTTTAGGCGATTTTCATCATATGGATTGGGGTAAGTGTTCTCTACTCGGTTTCGGTTATATTTCATGAAACTCTCTTCGTTTTTGGCATTTAATTGAGGATTTCAAGAGAAAAATTGGGGGATTTTGTCTAAATTTTCATAGAGTAAATTTTTTGAGCTTTGAACATCGATTCGGAGCCGGATTTCAGTGAAACTAGTATGGTTGGACTCGTAATCGAATAGGTTGTCGGATTTTATAAATTTTGTCAGGTTACAAGGTGCGGGCCCGAATTTGACTTTTGGATTGACTTTGGACTTTTGAATAAAGATTTGACCCTTATCATTTGGAATTGTTTTTTTAGGCAATATTTGTGGTATTTGAGTTGCTTTTGGCTAGTTTCGAGCCGTTCAAAGGTCAGTACACGCGAGATGGCATTTTTGGAGTATCGTTTGGCTTGCTCGGTATAGGATTTGGCTTGTTCAATGTAAGTAAAACTTGTAAACTTGGTGATGAGGGTATGAACCCCTGAATATATGTGATATGTGTTTGGTGTTGAGGTGACGCACATGCTAGGTGACGGGCGTCTGGGCGTGCACCATGTGAATTGTGATTCAGTTATTTCTGTCGTACTTCGTAGTTACCTAATCTTATTTATAACCATGAAATCACTACTCGTTAGAGTAATTGAGCTGTGATCCATGTTAGAAATCATGCTTAGGACACATGCTGGCACTTTTTGGACCCACAGAGGTCGTGTTACATGTTGAATTAATTGATTAATTTGAAATTATACTCAATCACAACTATTATTTGCATATAATATCTCAGTCTTTGTTTCCCTTTATTCACACATTGTATCATCACTGTTTGGGCTGATTATCATGATTTTTGTGAGCCCACGAGACTAGAGAAATTGATGACTGAGTGAGGTCGATGGCCTGATTGTGAGGATATTTATCTGATCAGGCTGCACTCCGTATCATGTTTAATATGATTCATGCGATGATTGGCTTATTATAGCGCTTGGGCTAGAATTGCCCCTCTGGAGTCTGCACATCCATAGTGGGCGCAGGTACCTATTGAGTACAAGTGCGAGTGTTGAGCGTGAGTGCCGAGCGATTGGGAGGATTGAGTGACTGTAAGGATTGAGTTGACTATGAGGATTTGAGTAACTATGAGGACTGAGTGATTGGGAGGACCGAGTGACTGGGAGGACTAAGTGGATTGATACTCTTAGAGTAAGCATATCGTTATGCACTATGTTGTACTGCGTCCGATATGCACTTGACATACAGACATAGAGACGCATTTTCCTCATGTTGTACGGTATCACGTCATTCATGACTTCTCATATACATTGACATGTAGGCATATAGATGTACTTTCATTGACATGTAGGCATATAGATGTACTTTCCTCATGTCATTTGATAATGAAACATTTACTTGTTGAAAAGTTTCGGAAAGGAAATCACAGTTTTACAAACTTACTCATATTCTGGTGTTTTCGGTAAAAGATTTAGGTTTTACTATTTTACTTGAAAAACATGCCTATTTTCCCGTAGCTGTGAGCGAGTTAAGTATCATACCTCTGGGTTATTTTCTGGTACTGTTGTTATTATGATTGTTATGAACTGTTGCTCATTATTGAAGTTGAACTCTGACCCTTGCCCTACCTCGTCACTACTTTCAACCTAAGGTTAGATTTGTTACTTATTGAGTACATGGGGTCGGTTGTACTCATACTACACTTCTGCACCTTGCGTGCAGATGTTAGATGCTGATGTTGTTAAGTACGGTGGGAGCTGGATTTGAAGATGTAACTGCGTTCTAGTTATGGATATCACTTGTCCTTAGTAGTATTAGATTCGAATTCTGCTCATTTTCATTTCAAACAAGTGTTGTAATTATTTCAATTTTATTTTGTTAAAATCTAAATCTTAGAAGCTCATGATTTGTACTACCAATCCTTGAGAAATTCTTGTATAAAAGCAGTTATATTATCATTTCTTGTCTTGATCAATCTAATTAAATTGGATAGTTGTTAGTTGGCTTACCTAGCCAGTTGGGTTAGGTGCCATCACGGAAAGATGGATTTTGGGTCGTGATAAGTTGGCATTAGAGCTCTAGGTTCATAGGTTCTACGAGTCATGAGCAAGTGTCTAGTAGAGGTTTGCGGATTGGTATGTTGACATCCATACCTATCTTCGAGAGGCTACAGGGCATTTAGGATAAACTTCCCATCTTTCTTTCCTTAACGTGCGAAATTGATTCAGCTTGAAGCGTAACTCTTTGAATTCCTTCCACGCACTCGTATGCGCATGTGAGCGCTCAGTATTAGTTGTGCGTCGACAGCTTGTGATTCCATGGATGAGGTGCGAGATGTGATTGCTGTGTGCTGATAATGGGCCAGTCTGGAGGACTTGAGGCCAGATTTTGATGGTAGCTTGAGCACGGGGATTTCAGTTGATGAGTATATGCTTTTGGACTTATATGTCCGGTGGTGTCCCTATGAGTGGAATTTATGGCTTGGACAATGGTTGGATGGCTATATGATGAAATATGATGTTACTGCGGGATGTGTTCAGATGGTTTGAATATGACAAAAAAAGATTGCTTGAGATCTAAAAAAGACTATTGGGTGCTTGATTCATGTCTTGATAGTCTCGAGTTATGAGTGTGTTGACGGATCTTTCATGTTGTTTAATTGAGGAACGAAGTAGATTTTCATGTCTTGTTGATGAGTTCAGACTCAGGAAGATTAAGCGATCGTGTAGTAGCTGTGGCTGTGAAAGGGGATAGAGAGATGCCAGTTTGAGGCTAAATAGGCCGGTTATCACCTGCGCGGTAATCTACGGATGTGTGATCCTTATGACGCTGTGTGGAGGCTTTTTTCTAGTAGTGGGTATAGGTGTTTCAATTTGAGTTCGGATTGGTTGAGAAAGTTGACCTGACCGTCACGAGGATGAATGCGAGAATTGTAGATGATTTGAGATATTAGATGGTTTGTGTTACACGAGCTTATGAAGGATTTAGTTGAATCTCATTATATATTATGGCAGTAATGGGGTATGGGTATTGTGAGTTAGTGGGTGTTTTAATCTATGGCTTTGAGCCAAGTGGGGGAGTCTGCTATCACCGATTTATTGCATGGTTATGTGTTGTGCTGGTTTTAATTTGAGGCATACTTGTGAATCAGTTATGACTTGCAGAGGTTGACATCGATGATGACTCGAGTAAGGGAATTTCTGAATATGGATTATATTACACTTTATGGCTATATAAAAATCATGGAATGAGTTGAGTTGTTATTCGTGACGGATGTAGTGCGCATTGGAGTAGGAATTTTCTCGGTTGCGTTAAGGTGAGGTTACTTCTTTGGTGTTGTCGTGCTAATGAGGCACATGTCTTTCGGCCCGTTTAGGTGGTGCAATACATATTTGAGCAGAGTAGATGACTCTCGAGAAGGATCTAATAGGTTCAAGATTTATATATAGCAATTGAGAATTTATTCATATTTGTATATGGTTAGACTCTGGGATTTGCGTCGGATGGTGTCGGGACTCGCGTATTTCTATATCACTATGGATTCTACATTTCGGTATCAGGAAGGTAAATAAAATAGTTTCAGGTTCACATAAGGACTCTTCGGAGCAGGTGTCTCGATTGTGGTACTTTTGGGGTGCTTGAGAGGGAATACAACAACTTATGGGCCTTAGGGAGGTGTGGTTTTATTCTAGGATCTCGTGGGGTGAGTTTTGGTTGAGGATCATGGTATTATGGCAAGGAGGAGTGTCAACTTGAGGATAATTCGGAAGGAACTCAAAAAAATACTACAACTTGGTAGTAGGTTGGATCAGCAAGGTAATAGATATGATCGGTTCTTTGGGTACTTATGATGTGGTGAGTCTGTACAGGTGCTTGACTGTAATAATCTTGGATTTGGCAACCTGTGTGGCTTGGTTGAGTTAGAGATAATCAGTTCTGATGGTTTAGTTATGCGCAAATGGGTTTCGGAGAGTTCTCAATGGTCTCTACCACGGTTTGAGATGGATATCTCCCACTGACGAGAGGAGCATGTTGCGTATTGTGATTTTCTCCTAGGTGAGATCAAATGGAAGGTTTCCGACTAACTGGGTAGGTATTCTGATTGTGACTTAGAGTTGATTATGAGATTATCGTACTTTTCATATAACGGCATGATAGATGCGGTGTGTTGTGTGGGATTGAGATTTGCATGTGCAAGGTCACAGGTCATATTTGGAGGGAAGGTCATGAATTTTGGATAGCATGGACAGTTTCAGATATTTAGATTAATGTTATAACTACTTGATAATTCCTGAGAAGGGTGCGCATTTCAGAAGGCGCACTGTGTGTTGACATACAGATGCTTCATTGGTATTGCGGTACTCGCCTGATTGATTGACTGCTGATGTTCAAATTTTGCTATGTGGCACGAAAGAATTATAGAAATATCTCTCGTGGGGATGATTGTGTATGAGAGATGTGTTAATCGTTCGCGTGGTAGAGTTGGGATCGACTATGGTGATTCATGTGTTCTATGGATTTGGAGACTGGGAGTTCTCGGAAATAGATTGTTTCGAGGTTGGGACTGTGAAGATGTGGCCAAAGTTAGCTATATGATAGCACGTACTATGGTTATTCATGATGGACTTTTGGAAGGCTATTCATCGAGTTGGGGACGATAGAAGTTGATTTGGGGGCTCATTGGTAGGCCTAATGAGGATGTGTATTCTACACTCGGCCGAATCGCTTGACTCTATACTACTATAGTTGAGGGATGTGTCATTCGGTTAAAATTGATCTTATTTTTGTTTGATATGTTCTATGATTTACTCTTCTATGATACGAGGGGCAGTGATTTGTTGGCTATACGCACACATGGTGCGGTTCTCTTTGGGTCTTGTAGCGGAATTAGAGTGAAATAGTTAAATGTGGAATGGTTGATTGCGCCTTGTTTATGGCCTTTTCAGATTGTGGTATATTGTGTTATTTACTTCTCCGTGGTTACGGTCATGCACCTTGGGTACTTGATGTCAAATTGCACGTGATTGTTGATTTTGATCATTATGGCTTGAGGTATTTCATGTGGACCAGTATTAAGATGGGGTCTCGCATTGCAGCGGAGTTATGTTGAGATATGATCCTTTGTGATTGATTTGTGTGTCTTGGTTCTACTATGTATGATAGGCTTATAGCATTGCGGTTATGGTGGTACTTGTTGAGTTTGCGGGACGATTTTCCCATTTGAGTCATTTTTCATTTTTGGGTGCATTGAGTTGTTGCGTATTGGTGCACGGATTGCACGATTTGTGGCTCTAGGTTGTATTGGTGTTGCATGTCAATAGAATGGTTGTGTTTGACAAGATGAGGTCATTGGACCTAGAATGGATACTATCGAATTTGATTGCAGTATATATGGAGGAATAATATCGGAGGTCATCTTAGAATTCAAACTATGGTTCCTGTCGGACGAGAGAGGTCTCCATGACTTGTTGATCTGATGAGTGGTTATGAGTTTCTGCATGTTTCGTTCATCATTGGTAGTGAACTAACATTTTTTACGAGGTTTTATTTGATATGAGGTTTATTACCGGTACCGGGTTTGTTTTGAGCAGTTATTGTGGTCAGAAGTTATTGCTACAAGTACACGAGTTATGCAGTATATCATATTATTACATCTTGGGTTATGGTTATGGCTTGATATAGCTTGTTCAGACTTATACATTGCATAGATGCGAGATCCGGGTCTTATAGGAAATTCCAGATGTTGGAAATTGGATTATGTGGTTTACGGGTTAAGGTTGAAGTAATGATCTTTAGTTATGTTGTGTTGTTAGGCCTATATGGAATAGGGTGACGTGGGATCACCCCCGGGTATGTACATGGTAAGGTTACACGGCAATTTGATGGCTTTGGAACAACTCTTGGCACGTTTGAGGAAGCACGTATGTTTAAGTGGGGCTGAATGTAGCGATCTGACCGGTCGTTTTGAGCATTTACATTCTATTCAGCTATTCGAAATCTTGTGTAGCTACAAATGATGTATTATGACGTGTGTGAATCGACGGCGTTGATTTTCAGGTGTTTCAGGATTAGTTTGGAAGAATGAATTTCATAGATGAAGCTTTAAGTTGGAAGAGTTGACCAAGTTTGACTTTCTAGTATTCAACCTCGGATCGGAGTTTTGATGATTCCGTGAGGTCCGGATGGTGATTTTGGACTTGTGCGTATTCCCGGATTTGCATTTGGATAATTCTAGAAGGTTTTGGCACTAATTGGCGAAAGTTGAAAATTTAAAAGTTTGGAAATGTTCATAGATTTGACCAAGGTTTGACTTTATTGAAGGGTTGGATTTCGATTCCGTAAGTTATAGAAGGTCTGTTAGGTCATTTATGACTTGTGTGTCAAATTTGAGATCAATCCGAGGTGTTTAGTCTTGTTCGCCGTTAGTTTTGAATTTTGAAAAATCACTAACTTCATTAAGTCGATTTGAGGTGCGATTTGTGATTTTTGATATTGTTAATTGAGATTTGAAACATCGAGTAGGTCTGCCTTATGATTTGGAACTTGCCTGCCAAAATTCGGGGTCGTTCAGAGTCGGTTTGATAGCATTCGGACGCTTGGTTGCAATTCTAGAAGTTCTTGAGTTCTCCCTTCAAATTGCATGCGTGTTGATGTTCGATTCATGGTTTCGGGTGTTATTTTGGTGATTTGATCACGCGAGCAAGTCGAATGATGTTTCTAGACTTGTGCGGATGTTTGGAGTGGAGCCCCGAGGGCTCGGGTGAGTTTGGGGGTGGTTCGGACCATTTTCAGTTGCTGATTTTTGGCTACAGGGGTGTGCATCGCGATCGCGAACATTTGGGTTCGCGAAGAGCAAACTGCAGTTTGGGGACTTGTGAATCGCCATAAGGAATGTGGAGATGATCCAAAAATAAAAGTTGTAGCCCTTGATGTCTAGTTTTCAGAAAATCAAACCATTTGTGATTTGGAGCTTTTTACAAAACGTTATGACCATTATACTAGAGACTATCTGGGAAGATTTTGGAAATCGTTGTTGAAGAATTTGTTCATTGCGATTGCAAAGGGATGTTCGCGATCGCGAAGAAGGAAGCCTGGCAGTGGACTTACTGTCCAATTTCGGACCTTTGAGCCATTTATCCATATTTTGAGTTGGGGACCTCGGGATTTAGAGATTTTTTAGGCGATGTTCATCACATGGATTGGAGGAAGTGTTCTCTACTCGGTTTCGATTTTATTTCATGAATCTATCTTCGTTTTTGGCATTTAATTGAGGATTTCAAGAGATAAATTGGGGGATTTTGTCTAAAGTTTCATAGAGTGAATTTTTTGAGTTTTGAACATCGATTTGGAGTAGGATTTGAGTGAAATTAGTATGGTTGTACTCGTAATCGAATGGATTATCGGATTTTGTAAGTTTTGTCGGTTTCCGAGGTGCAGGCTTGTGTTTCACTTTTTGGTTGACTTTGGGATTTTGATTAAACATTCGACCTTTATCATTTGGAATTGTTTCCTTAGGCATTATATGATGTATTTGAGTTGCTTTTGATTAGTTTCGAGCCGTTCGGAGGTCGGTACGCGCGAAATGGCATTTTTGGAGTATCATTTGGCTTACTCGGTATTGGATTTTGCTTGTTCGAGGTAAGTAACACTTCTAAACTTGGTGCTGAGGGTATGAACCCCTGAATATACATGATATGTGTCTGGTGTTGAGGTGACGCACATACTAGGTGACGGGCGTGTGGGAGTACACCGTGTGAATTGTGATTCAGTTATTTTTGTGGTACTACGTAGTTACCTAATCTTATCTGTAATCATGAAATCTCTACGTGCTAGAGTAATTGAACTGTGATCCATGTCAGGATTCATGCTTAGCCACATGTTGGCACTGTTTGGACCTGCAGAGGTCGCGTTACATGTTGAATTAATTGCTTAATTTGAAATTTATATCACAGCTATTATTTCCATTTCATATCCCAGTCTCTGTTGTCCTTTATTTATACATCATATCATCACTATTTGAGCTGATTATATTTATTCTTGTGAGCCTGAGAGACTAGAGAGATTGATGACTAAGTGAGGCCGAGGGCCTAATTGTGAGAATATTTACGGGATCGGGCTGCATGCCGCAGCATGTTTATTTGATTCATGCCATGATTTGCTTATTTTAGCGCTTGGGCTGGAATTTTCCCTTCAGAGTCTACACATCCACAGTGGGCACTGGTACCTATTGAGTGCGAGTGTGAGTGCCGAGCGCGAGTGCCGAGCGATTGGGAGGATTGAGTGACTATGAGGACTGAGTGATTGGGAGGACCAAGTGATTGGGAGGACTGAGTGGATTGATACTCTAAGAGTATGCATATGGTTATTAACTATGTTGTATTGCGTCCGATATGCACAATTGACATATAGACATAGAGATGTATTTCCTGTTGCTATACGGTATCACGTCATTCATGACTTCTCATACACATTGACATGTAGGCATAGAGATGTACTTTCCTCATTCCATTTGATAATGAAACATTTACTTGTTGAAAAGTTTAGGAAAGGAAATCACAGTTTTACAAACTTACTCATATTTTGTGTTTTCGGTAAAAGATTTGAGTTTAACTATTTTATTTGAAAAGCATGCCTATTTTCCCGTAGCTATGAGCAAGTTGAGCAGCATACCTCTGGGTTATTTTCTGGCACTATTGTTATTATGATTGTTATGAACCATTGCTGGTTATTGGAGTTGAACTCTGACCCTTGCCCCAGCTCGTCGCTATTTTCAACCTAAGGTTAGGTTTGTTACCTTATTGAGTAAATGGGGTCGGTTGTACTCATACTACACTTCTGCACCTTGCGTGCACATGTTGGATGGTGCTGTTGCTGCGAACGGCGAGAGCTGGATTTGAAGATGCACTTGCGTGCTAGTTATGGCTATCACTTGTCCTTGGTAGCATTAGATTCGAATTATGTTCATTTACATTTCAATTCAGTTTTGTAAAAATCTAAATCTTAGAAGCTCATGATTTGTACTAGCAGTTTGTATTGGGTAAAATATGTTATGACACATGGCCGTCCGAGAAAGTGACATATGGAACCCAAGACAGGGGATGACTGAAGACTGAAGACAATTGTTTGTCACTGGGAAGAATAATGCTCATAAAGATGCAATAAATGCTCTTCTCCCGGTAGCATTCAATAGAAAATATTCATATCATTAAGAGCAGATATCCGTTACAAGAAATTTGGCATTTATGTTCACCGTTACATATTCATCAATGTCCATCATAATTGACATTAAAGAAGGGAACGACGCTAGGACCTTCTTCATAGCTACTCCCTCTGGTCCACAATAAGTGATTTTTTGGCCTTTTTTTTGTAGTCCAAAATAAGTGATTTTTCCATATTTCAAGAATGATTTAATTAATTTTTTTCCTACATTGCCCTTGGAGAAAATAGTGTTGGAGTATGTGTTAGGAGTGTTTATGTGAAGAGATAGTAAAGGTTAATATGGTCAAATTCAATACTAATTAATGTTAAAAGGCGGATTTCTTAATCTGTGTAAAAACGGCCAAAAAATCACTTATTGTAGACCGGAGGGAGTATAAATAGTGAGCTCCGTTGTTATTGTAAAGGGGAGGAATTTTCTAGCAAACTTATACTATATTTTATACAAAGCTCAATCCAATCTTATCTTCTGATTTCTCGATTCTTTTGTTGTTGAGCCCGGGAACCTTAGTCCCAGAATTGTTGCTATTGTTGTTTCTTCTATATCTTAAGCCTAAGTAATGCGTCACTCTTCCATTATTTATTTAACTCAGGATCAAATTAATTCACTTATCTAGAAACCACATATAAACTCAATTGTACCGTTTTACGGGTAAACAATTTGGCACCCACCGTGGGGCTTAGATAGCCGTGTAATTAAATTAATCCTTGCCTTTTTTACTAATGCGTTTTGATCATTTTTCTCTTAGAAAAAATCATAAGAAATGGCAGATAACACTGTTAACGACATGCACAACCCCGAGATTCGAGGGGATCAGCCTCATTCCGAGAACTCAATCAACGATACCCATAACGAAGGGAGTGATGCTACACCAGAGCATGACAGGCAATATCCTCGACATGTTCGGGGGACCACTCCGATGACGTTGATGAAGAGTATGTCGTCGACGCAGTAAGGCTCTTGCAAGAGCAACAAGTGATCATTCTAGGCCACCTTACGCGGTAAGATAAAGTTATGACAGAATTAAGGCAAGCGCTGTCGGGAGCTTCAAATAATGCAAACAGACAAGATCCGATCCCTCCCAGGATTTTGACAAATCAAACAACGCGGAGGGTCAACGGCAACACTCCTTGGTGTGAAATTGGCTCTGATAGGGCAGGGGAGAACGAATCTGGTCTCAACAACGAGAACGATTCTTTCAAGAATAAACTTTTACGGTTCATGAGGGAAGTAAACACTCGCATGGACCAGATCCCATGTGCGCCACCTGTGCTAAAAGGCCCGGACTCGAAGAAGTATACTCAATTTCCGTACAAGCCAAGTGCGGCACCGGAGTTAATCCCAAAGCGATTCAAAATGCCTGAAATGCCAAAGTATGACGGAACTTCAGACCCCCAAGAGCGTATTACCACCTACACAACAACGATAAAAGGAAATGATTTAGCACCTCATGAAAATGAGCTTGTGCTGCTGAAGAAATTTGGAGAAACCCTCACGAGGGGGGCCTTGACATGGTATTCGCTGTTGCCCGAGCATTCCATAGATTCCTTCAAAATGCTTGCGGATTCTTTCATCAAGGCTCATGCCGGGGCAAGAAAGGTACAGGCCCGAAAACCGACATATTCAGAATAGCGCAAGGAGAGTCCGAGATGTTACGAGAGTTCGTTACCCGATTCCAGAAGGAGAGAATGTTGCTCCTGGCTAACCTGGATGAACGGGTGGCTGAGGAGTTCACCAAAGGATTAGATCCGAGGAGTTGAGACGCTTCCCGAAAATTGAAAGAGAGCCTACTTGTGTTTCAAGCGACGACCTGGGCGGACGTCCAGAACTGGTATGAATCAAAAATAAGGATCGAAGATGATCAGGTTGGTTTTCCATCATCGACCAAAGGACGAGAAAAGAATAAGGAAAAATCAAAGGATGATTATGATGTGGACAGGCGGACTTCGAGGGGCCGGTTTTTGCGTTACGAATGAACCGAAGGCCGCAACAGAGGTTTCTAGACAGCGGACAGGTTCACGATCTACAGGAGGACCGATCGCAGTCAGAATAATCAACCACTGCACGATAAAGACGTGGCAGGATCACAGGATCCTTCCTACCCCAAATTATCATAATACAACTTCAATGTCAGTATAGTGGAATCGGTATCGGCCATGATAAACATCAAAGAAGCACGATTCCCCCAAGGAGACTTGATTCTAACTAGAGGGATCCCAACTTGTGGTATGAATACCACGGGACGAATGGCCACCGGACAGGAGACTGTCGACATCTCCGGGAGGAAGTGGCAACATTACTAAAGAATGGTCACCTTAGAGAATTCTTGAGTGATCGAGCTAAGAAAAACTATGGTCGTAATCGAGACAACGCAGAACCCTTGAAAGAAAATCCCCCGCGTAAACCAATAAACATAATCTTTGGAGGGAACAAGATTAACGGGGTCACCTTTTCAATAGCAAAGGAGATGAAAGTATCAATAACGCATAGCAAAAGGCTTCGAGAAGACGATATCGCTTTTAAGGAAGAGGACGCAGACGGATTGCTGCTACCACACAATGACGCATTGGTAATTTCTTTAATATGCTATATTTTAAGATTAAACGTGTTTTAGTGGATCCAGGGAGCTCGGCTAATATCATACAATGGAGAGTATTGGAGCAAGCTAAACTCACCGAAAGTATTATTCTGGCCACAAAGCTCCTCGCCGGATTCAACCTCGCAAGTGTGACAACTCGGGAGAAATTTTATTACGCACAAACACTGAAGGAGTAATGAAAACAACTCTTTTCGAAGTGGTAGATGGTGATATGGTATACAACATCATTATAGGAAGACTATGGTTGCACGAGATGAAAGTTGTACCATCAACGCACCATCAATTGCTGGAGTTTCCAACACTTGAGGGAATTAAGCACATAAGGGGTGACCAACCAGCAACAAGGGAGATGAATGCAATTTCGGTCTCCAGTAGAAAATGAAAGGAACACGTGGCATAGCAATTATAGGGCCCGGCACCTAACCTGAACTAGATGAAATTAGCCAGGCGTCAGAAGATAATTAGGTGTCGAGATATTTCCAAGTTCCAGAAGAGACCGATGCTACAAAGTCCACAGCGGAAGAGCTGGAGCAAGTGGCATTGTTCGAGGAATTCCTAGAAAGGAAATTACACCTGGGGACAGGACTGCACCCTGAACCTAGGTCCGACTTCACTAAATTCCTTAAATCTAACGCCGATTGTTTTGCATGATCCCATATGGATATGATAGGTATCCTGGCAAAGGTAGCCGTACACAAGTTAAGCTTGGATCCAAACATACCTCCAATAAGACAAAAGAAGCGTTTGATCGCCGAAGCCAGGAATAAATTTGTCAAAGAAGAGGTAACCCGCTTACTTAATATCGCTTCGATCCGGGAGGTAAGATATCCAGACTGGCTAGCTAACGTAGTAGTAGTTCCTAAAAAGAACAATCAGTTTCACATGTGCGTAGACTATAAAGATCTTAATAAGACGTGCCCGAAAGACTTTTTCCCATTGCCAAACATCGATCAAATGAATGATTCCACAGCTGGGCACAAGTTAATGAGTTTCCTCGATGCTTATTCCAGGTAAAACCAAATTAAGACAAACTCGGAAGATTAGGAAAAAACTTTGTTTATAACGAGTTTCGGTATATATTATATAATTTGATGCCCTTCGGGTTGAAAAACGCCGGAGCTACTTATCAACAGCTCGTGAACAAGATGTTTGAAACTCAAATAGGAAAAACTATGGAAGTTTATATAGACGATATGCTCGTTAAATCTTCAAATGCAGGTGATCATCTTAAACATCTGCAAGAAACTTTCGACATCCTAAGGAAGTATAATATGAAGCTTAATCTTGAGAAATGCGCGTTCGGGGTCAGCTCTGGTAAGTTTCTGGGATTTCTGGTATCACAAAGGGGGATTGAAGTAAACCCCGATAAGATCAAGGCCATAGAAGATATCCCGGACCAACTGACAAGCGTGAAGGAAGTCCAAAGGCTTACGGGGAGATTGCAGCTTTGAGAAGATTCATTTCTTGATCATCAGAAAAGTGTCATCATTTCTTCGCACTACTCAAAAAGAAAAATAATTCCGAATAGAACTCGGAGTGCAGCAGGCTTTGAGGGATTTAAATAAATACTTGTCAAGCCCTCTATTACTTTCAGAACCAAAAGAAGGGGAAACATTGTTGATTTACCTCGCGGTCT
The DNA here is from genome assembly GCA_002018475.1 of Nicotiana obtusifolia. Lineage (NCBI taxonomy): Eukaryota > Viridiplantae > Streptophyta > Magnoliopsida > Solanales > Solanaceae > Nicotiana > Nicotiana obtusifolia. Next base: position 163,974 of record MCJB01019468.1, on the reverse strand, counting down.
CGGAAGTTGCGGTAAGTGCGATTTTAGTCTAAGAAGACAAAGGTACGCAATCTCCCATTTATTATGTTAGTAAAGTGGGAGCAGAAACTCATTACCCATATTTGGAAAAACTGACCTTAGCTCTCGTAAACCCGAGCTCTCGGGTAGATTGGGCAAATGGATTGTTGCAATGAGTGAGTTTGACATAGAATATAAGCCAAGGACTACAATTAAATTGCAAGTCTTGGTTGATTTCGCCGCCAATTTCAGTTCGAGATTATTGCCTCCGGCAACAAAGGAAGCAATGATGTGTCGGAGAATTTCGGCACATTTGATACTAATTGCTTAGATTTTAGCTTGTTTTAAATGCAATTTCCCTTTGTACTTATGTAATTTTAGTATTTTTGCAGTGTATGAGGCGTAAGGACCTAAGAGCATGGAAAAGAATTCAAAAAGCCACAAAAAGACAAGAAAAGAGCAAAAGGGCATCATAAATATGGATATGCTATAGCAAAACCCACATGCGAGCCACATATTTCACACCGAGATCGCAGATCAAAACAGATTTCTGGGCAAAGTTCAACGTCGAAAATGCGCTCTCATCTGCGACTGCATAACCTGTTTGCGCCGCAGAAGTAACCGCAAACTAAACATGAAGTCTACTGAAGGAAGAAAATGCGATGCAAGATGCGGTCACATTTCTACAATGCGGACCGCAAACCATGAATGCGGTGAAGGCGAAACTAGGGTTACAATCTGCGATGGCCATGTCAAAAATGCGGACCGCATGTCTGTTATGCGACAGAAATGCGGTCGCATATTCAAACTGAAAGGGCAGTTTTGTCCGATTTTTGTCCCGATTTTTGGCCCTCTATAAATAGATTTATTGGGGTTTTGTGGGCTCTATCTTGTCTGACTTTAAAGCTACAATACAAGGCATTAATATTCCTCTCTTTTGGAAGCTTTTGGGTCAAGAATCTTTCACTTTGTAAGCTTTATGGCATTTAATTTTCTCTTGTTTTTGTATTTTAGTATGAGTAGCTAACTTTAAATACTAAGGTTGTGGACCCAAAATGGGTGTTTAACATTGGATATATATATAATGGTTGGTTGATATTTATTTACTTCTCATTCTTCATTTATTGTCGGTGGTTGCAAACATTAACAAGTTCCATTAAATTCTTGCTTTGCTTGGGAAAGTGGGGTAGAATTTGGTTGAAGTAAATACCAAAGACTCAAGGTTTTAAACCTTGTTTAATAAAATCGCTTGGGAATAAGTGGGTTTTATTTGGCATAAATTGATTGTTCTTAATTGCAACTCTTTTATATTTGGAAAAATCATAAAGAGGAAATACTACCTAACTATTGGAAAATATTGGGTAGTCATTTAGACATCATTTGCATATCAAAAGGACCTTCCATTAGAAATATATCATATTAACACCGGTAGCATTACACTTCATTAATGGGGACATAACCTTGGTTTCTTTAATCAAATTATCTACATTCTCAATATTTCAATTAGCCATCACCTAAAACCAAACTCAATTCATACCCTTATTACCATTAATACATACTCTTGTTACGGTTAACTGGATAGAATTACGACTTTAGCCGAGTAACACACTAGTCAAGTAACCTTTTCACACCTATTCCCTGTGGGATTCGACCGCAACCTTGTTGGGTTATTATATTTGACATTGACCGCCTTACACTATTTATTAAAGTGTAATTTGAGCGTATCAAATTTTGGCGCCGTTGCCGGGGGAATACGGTTTTGAAATTACTAATTAGTGTGTACTTTACTGTACGTCTTATTCTATTCTATCACACTTTGCTTGTTTTGCTTGGTGTTGATAGGAAAACATTTCCGAATATGGTGAAGACGTGGAGGCAGAAATGGAAGAAAATCTTTTTGCAGATATCGAGGAGTACATTGAGGATACAAATGCTATTGTACCTCCGGCCGTTAGCGCTGCAACTTTCAAAGTGGAACACGATTTAATCCTTATGCTCAAAGCGGTGGGGTTTTCAGGAATTCCACTGATGATGATCCAACACAACATCTTAGAAACTTCTTGGGTGTGTGTGCAATGCATAAGCAGAACAATGTCTCTGATGCCCTAAGGTTGAGATGTTTCAAGTACTCTCTAGTGGGGGACGCAAGGAAATGGCTTCAAAATCTTCCCCCAAACTCCATTCATTCCTGGCCCGAACTTGTCCGAGCCTTCTTGTCTAAATGGTTCCCGCAAAGTAAGAAGTCTGAGCTCCGGGATAAAATCTTCTTTTTCAAGCAAGTACCGGGAGAACATCTACATGAGGCATGGGATCCTTTCAAATTATATTTGGTGAGGTCTCCCAACCATGGTTTCCCGGATTCTATTTTGTTGGAGAAATTCTACACGGGCTTGGATCCGCTAAACCAATCTATAGCCAAGAATGCAGCTACCGGATCTTTCATGGACAAATCATTCGAAAGGGTGACACAAATACTTGACAAAATGGCAAAGCATAATCAAGCATGGCATTCCGAGGACACCACAGGTGGAATTACATATGGCTCTCCTTCCTTGAGCAACATGATCAAGGAAAATCAAGAGAGAGATCAAGTGATTGCAGGGCTTGCTACAAATGTTAATGTGTTGACAAAGATGTTCACCGAAAGCCAAACGAAGAAGGTAAATGTGGTTGAGGATGTGCAACCCGTATCAAATAAGGATTTTGAGGAAGCAAATTATGTCAAGAACTCTCAAGGAGGGTATCAAAGGCAACAATACCAAGGTCAAGGACCACAAAATCAATGGAGGCCAAACCCGCAAGGGCAAGGCCACCAACAATGGAGAAATGACCAAGGTGGCTCAAACCAAGGAAATTGGAACAACAACAACAACTTCTCAAATCGGAGTTCAAATCCCTATGTTCCCCGAAGGGTCAATATTCAAATCAAGATTCCTCAAGCGAGTCTAAGTTGGAAAGTATGCTTGAACGGGTATTGCAAAATCAAGAAAAATCCAACACTTTTATGAGGAACATGACCGAGCTTGTTGGCTCTCATACCGCATCCATTCAAAAATTGGAGATGCAAATGAGAGACCTCTCTAGGGAGCAAAATCCAAAGCAAAAGGGAACACTCCCTAGTGACACAATTGCGAACCCAAAGGGTAGTGGGAGTGGCCCAACTTCTCATGTGTCATGGCAATTATTACTAGGAATGGGAAGGTACTACAAGGAGAGGGTGAACAAGCGGTTGAGGTAGAAGATTCGAGAAAGGGGTTGAGGTTGAAGATCCAAGTGTTGTCGAAATTGAGAAAATTCCGGAAGATGTGCAAGTGCAAGAAGAGAACAGGGAAGTGGTAAAGGAAAAGGCTAAAGAGACACCAAAAATTCTTCCACCGATTCCTAGACCTCCTCCTCCTTTTCCTCAAAGACTTGTAAGAAGGGTTGATGATAGCAAACTCGAGAAGTTCTATGACATTCTAAACCAATTATCGGTAAACATCCCATTCTTGGAAGCTTTTCAAGAGATGCCAGGTTTTGCCAAATATTTGAAAGATTTGATCACCAAGAAAAGGACCACCAAAAATGAGGTGGTGAACATGACTCACCGGGTTAGTTCCATTATTGCCACAACCACCGTTCAAAAGAAAGAATACCCGGGAGCCTTTACTATTCCATGCACTATCGGGGCGCGTGATTTTTCAAGGGCCCTTTGTGATAATGGGGCTAGCATTAACTTAATGCTGCTTGCCATTTATAAACAATCGGGATTAGGAATGCCAAGGCCAACAAGTATGAGATTGCAAATGGCCGATCGTTCCATCAAGAGACCGGTAGGAACTGTTGATGACATCATTGTAAAAGTGGGAGAGTTTCATTTACTCGCCGATTTTGTAATCCTTGATTGTGCGGTTGACAAAGAGATCCCTATCATCTTGGGGAGACCATTCCTAGCCACGGGAAGAGCACTCATGGATTCGGGACGGAATGAAATCAAATTCCGTGTGAATGATGAAGAGGTCACATTCCAAGCAAGCAAGGGTATGAAACTGCCACATGAGTATGAAAGCATTTCGGTGATTGATATTGTTGATGAGGTGGAAGATGCGGTTGAAATGAAAATGGAAGAACAATGCCTCGGTGAAGCATTGGCGGCTATTTTGGTGAACTTTGATGGTGAGGATATGAGGGATATATGGAATTGGTAAATGCACTGGAGGGGATTGGTTCTTACACTTATGCTCCGGCAAAGCTGTCTCTCGACTTGGAGAATAGAGCCACACCTCCCGCAAAGCCATCCATTATTGAGTCACCACAACTAGAGCTCAAACCACTTCCTCCACACTTGAGGAATAATTTCTTGGCTCAAATAATACTTTACCGGTAATCGTTTCTTCTTTGCTGAATGATGTACAGGTGGAACAATTGTTGAAAGTCTTGAAGGAGCACAGGCAAGCCATTGGATGGACAATTGCGGACATTCATGGGATTCCTATAGGAATTTGCGAGCATAAAATCTAATTGGAAAGTGATACCAAACCGAGTGTGGAACCTCAACGATGGTTGAACCCGTCAATGCAAGAGGTGGTAAAGAAAGAAATCATCAAATGGTTGGATGCCAGGGTAGTCTACCCCATTTTCGATAGTTCTTGGGTGAGCCCGGTGCAATGTGTGCCGAAAAAGGGAGGCATGACCGTAATTGAAATGAGAAAAATGAGCTCATCCCAACAAGAACGGTGACCGGGTGGAGGGTGTGTATGGATTATTGGAAACTCAACAGTGCCACATGCAAGGACCATTTCTCTATGCCTTTTATTGATCAAATGCTTGATCGGCTAGCGGGAAGGTCATTCTATTGTTTCCTTGATGGATATTCCGGCTACAACCAAATCAACATAGCATTGGAGGATCAAGAGAAGACGACATTCACTTGCCCCTATGGAACGTTTGCTTTAAGCCGGATGCCATTTGGTTTATGCAATGCTCCGGCTACCTTTCAAAGATGCATGATGTTTATTTTCTCCGACATGGTAGAGAATTTTCTAGAAGTCTTCATGGACAACTTCTCGGTGGTAGGTGAGTCTATTGAGCATTGTCTTCACAATCTTTTTTCAAGTGCTTAAGAGATGTGAAGAGACCAACCTTGTGCTCAATTGGGAGAAATGTCACTTCATGGTGGATGAAGGCATCGTGTTAGGGCATAAAATTTCAAAGCATGGCATAGAGGTTGACCGGGCAAAGATAGAGATTATTTCTAAGCTTCCTCCACCTTCTTCCGTTAAGGGTGTTCAAAGTTTCTTAGGGCATGCCGGGTTCCATAGGTGCTTCATCAAGGACTTCCCCAAGATTGCAAATCCTATGTGCAAACTCCTTGAGAAGGATGCCAAATTTATGTTTGATGAGAGATGCCTCAAAGCCTTTGAGGAGTTGAAGCAAAGGCTCACCACGGCACCTATTATTGTCACACCCGATTGGTCTCTTCCTTTCGAGCTCATGTGTGATGCCAGTGGTGTAGCCATTGGGGCAATGCTTGGCCAACGTCACAACAAGGTTCTTCACCCGATCTACTATGCAAGCAAAACACTTAATGGGGCACAAATGAATTACACTGTGACTGAGCAAGAACTTCTTGCCATTGTCTATGCCTTTGAAAAGTTCCAGGCTTATTTGTTAGGATCCAAGGTAATAGTGTACACAGATCATGCGGCTTATTGCTATCTCATGGCAAAGAAGGATGCAAAGCCTCGGTTGATTCGATGGGTCTTGTTGTTGCAAGAGTTTCACTTCGAAGTCAAGGATCGCAAGGGAACTCAAAATCATGTGGCAGATCATTTGTCAAGGGTTGAAGAAGCAGGGAGACCAAAGGAAGATCTTGAAATCAACGATGTATTCCCGGATGAACACGTATTGGCACTATCTAGCACTTTGCTCCTTGGTATGCCGATATTGCTAACTATTTAGTCAGTGACCTTATCCCGGACGGATTGGAATCCTATCAAAAGAAGAAGTTTTTGAGAGACTGCCGGCAATACTATTGGGAGGAACCATTCTTTGGAAGAAGAGATTATGCCAATTCTAAAGGCATGCCGCGACTCACCGGTTGGGGGTCATCATGGAGGAAATCGAACGGCGTCTAAGGTTCTTGAATGTGGTTACTATTGGCCTTAAATCTATCATGATGCCAATCAAATGGTCAAGGATTTTGACCAATGTCAAATAAAAGGTTCAATCTCCAAGAGGCATGAAATGCCAATGCACTTTGTGATGGAGATAGAGATCTTCGATGTGTGGGAAATTGATTTCATGGGTCCCTTTGTAAGCTCTTGCGGGATGAAATATATTTTGGTGGCTGTGGACTATGTGTCCAAATGGGTTGAAGCGATCGCCTTACCAAACAACGAGGCAAGTAGTGTGACCACATTCTTGAAGAAAAACATCTTCACTCGGTTTGGCACTCCTAGAGCCATTCTTACTGATGGTGGGTCTCATTTCTGTAACAAGGATTTCAAGGTTCTACTTGAGAAATATGGCGTCAAGCACAAGGTAGCCACACCTTATCATCCGCAATCAAGTGGTCAAGTTGAGGATTCCAATCGGGAGATCAAGAGCATTCTAGCAAAGACTGTTAATGCAAACAGGACCGACTGGTCAAGGAAGCTAGATGACGCTTGTGGGCGTACCGCAAGGCGTACAAGACTCCTATTGGTACTTCTCCTTATCGGTTAGTCTTCGGAAAAGCTTGTCATCTGCCCGTGGAATTGGATCATAAGGCGATGTGGGCGTTAAAAATGTTGAACTTGGACTGGGCTGAAGCTGCAAATTTGAGGTTAACACAACTCAATGAAATGGAGGAATTCTGTTTTCATGCTTATGAAAGTGCAGTTGTGTACAAAGAAAGGATGAAGTTCGTCTATGACAAGAAGATCTTGAAAAGAGAATTCAAGTCGAGTGACTTGGTATTTCTCTTTAACTCAAGGCTCAAATTGTTTCCAGGCAAGCTCAAATAAAAATGGTCCGGTCCATTCAAAGTGGTCAATGTCTCTCCTTTTGGAGCTGTGGAACTAGCATCGGAAGATGGGCTCCGGACATTCAAAGTAAATGGCCAATGAATCAAACACTACTTGGGCACACATGGCGAAAACTATTTGGTGGAGCAGCTGGCTCTCAAAGATGGTCCGTGCTCGACCATTGAGTGACTCCAAAGGAACACCAACTTCGTCATGCCGCGACGTTAAATCAAGCGCTTCATGGGAGGCAACCCATGTGTGGTAACACCTTTTTTGTTCTTTAAATTTTTAATTTTTGATAGATAGATTTACTTGAGAAATTTCAAGTGTGTGTTAGAGTGCAGGGGATTCAAAAGATCACAACACTGTGAAGGAATGCATAAAAAAAAAAAAAGGGAAGAAAAACCACTGCGTGAAGTTTGCTGCAAAGATGCGATCGCATTTTCACTATCGGACCGCATTTTGGTCGCAAACTAAAACAGTAAGTTTGGCTAAAATCGTTGATCAGAATACGACAAGGTGATGGACTTTGCGGACCGCATTTCAATTATGTGATCGCATTGTGCTTCGCATTGTTACCCCTTCAGCAAGTCAAATGAACGCACCGCATAACACTTATGCGGTCGCATAGTGTGTTATGCGGTGACTTTCCCATCGCAAAATGTCAGTTACGTCATCACATTCTCTCATATCTCACTCATTCAAAACAAAACAAAACAAAAGAAAAAAGAAAAAAAGAACGAACAGAAAAGAGAGGCAAACAGAGATCGAAAAAAAAAAAGGGCAAAAACGGCTGGTGATCGAATCTTACAAAGGACGAATACCCATTCATAATCTCCATAGTTCTCGTACTCCTCTTCACTGGTGTCTGTCCCTGCCCTAATTTTCTATTTTCAAGTTCACTTCCATCTTTTCTGTGGTCTTCTTTATTTTCGTTCTGCATTTTTGATTGTGTTGTTTGTCGTAGTTATTTGTACATATCGTGGTCGTTTCTGGGTAGAAAACATATCTGGGGTGCTGGGTAGAGAGAAATAGGACCGCCATTGTTGAGGGATGAATTGAATCGTGAGAACGAAGGCATTTGCGGCCCGTAAAATCAGAATGCGGTCTGCATTTTGGCTGCATAATTAAACAATAGTCTTCTAAGGACGATGATGAAATGCGGTGACATTTGCGATCGCATAATTAATATGCAAACCGCAAAGTCACCGCAAACTGAAACAGACCACCCAGTTAAAACCTTGCTATCTGCAGTTGTTTTGCAATCACATTTCCCACTTTGCGGTGGAGTTTGCTATTTTGTTTTGTGTTGTGCGCAAATCAGTTCTGTGATGGTTATGCGGTCCGCATAGTGGTTATGCAATTGCATAACCCATCGCAGAGATCCAGTAGTGCATTATCAAGATTGCAACAAGTTTACAGTCCGCATAGTGGTTATGCAACCGTAAAACATGTCGCATTTTTTTTACTTTTTCTTTGAATGTTTCTGTTTTCTTTTCACTGTTGCTTACAATGTCGCTCACATTTCACCTTTGTATCGGTCTCAACTTCAGCATCAGAAGGTGACCTCACCATCACTCAGCCGGCTACCGACTCCCATAGCGCTTAGTGCGCCTCATGGAGCCCCTTCAACTCTACTCTATGTTCATATGCATTGGGGACAATGCATTCTTTTAGTTGGGGGTGGTAGCCTTGTCTACACTTTTGAAAAATAATATTATGTCTATACATTTGACAAGCAATTAGCCTTGTCGTACGTTTGTGACATTAGCAACTGTTGTACATATTCATGCCTTTATGTTATAAACAAACTTATGTACTCATGTGTATTTTGTTCGTGATTTTGTATATATTAGTGCTTTGTGATTTCCATACATAAGTTATGTTATCCTTGTGCATATATATAAAAAAAAAATTTAAAAAAAAAACCAACAAAAACTAGTAGATAGTTGTCCATCTTTAGTAATTAGCAATTAATTCCCCTTGTTTTTTCTTTGCCGGGTTCTTTTTCAAGGGTGTAATAGTAGAATCAGGACAGCAGAATGAAACATGTTGACCAGGTTAGTGTAATTGTCTAGTCTCAAACATGTGTGTCTGTATATAGCCTATACCCTTCCACACAAAAAAAAAAAAAAAAAGATCAACTGTGTGAACTTGAGGCTCGCTCTGTGACTCTACATCTACCTAGAGTTATGCATGTATATATGATGAAAGCCTTGAGTTAACAAATGTTGACTCGAGGGCTTTAAACTATGTGAACCAAACAGTTCATGTGCCATGTGTGTGAGTTCTTTGTGTAGATAATTCTTGTGTTTGCTTCTGCCATCTAGAACTTACCTGGTTGGTTTTTTGATGCTTATAATAATTACACTTGGTTGGAGGGATGATCTTAGGCATTCTTCGTTTTATTTGTGAAACCTCTTTAGCCTTTCAAGCCTACCATTACATAAATAGTATCACTAGTGCCCTATTCGAGCCTTTAACCTTTTCTAACCTTTCCCTTTTGTAAAATAATTCCCTCTTTTGAACCTGTTCCTCCTTGAACATTGAAAATGAGGCTAAAAGCCTAAGTTGGGGGTGTGGTGTCAAAGTGGAAATGGGTAAGGTTGTACATTGAGTGTAGGAGCATATACCTCAAAGTGTTCATATGAAATTATTCAAGCTACAAAAAAATATGTGTGTGTGTGTGTGTGTGTGTGTGTGTGTATATAAAGAGAGAGAAATATGTGTATATATATATATAATTATGGAGCCATGAAGAAATTAGAGAGGTATTTAAGGTGGTTCTATATTGGGAACTAGGTGCCAATGTGGCTATGGGGTTTGAAAAGAAACAAAGTGCAAAAAGAAAAGAAAATGTGATTAGTGTTCAAGGAGGGTGTAGTCACTTGTATCTAAATGCTTATCTGACCCTTCCATAAACCTACATTACAAGCCTAAAAAGTCCTTATGGGATCTCCCGCTGAGCGTTCTTAGAATTAAGCGACGAATTAAAATAAGGGCAAGCCTATGGTATGGTATGTTGTAACACTTGAAACTCTTTTCTGAGAGTGAGTGTATTTGTGAATTTGTCCCTTTTTGTTATCATTGTAAATATTGTGATTTTGGGACTTTCTTTCTAGTAAGGGCACATGAACTGTGAGGTTGGACAAAAGTTGAGTTTTTGAGTCAAACGCAAGTGCACTCAGCTGAGGGTAGCATTTTTTCACGTTGTCTGAGGCTCAAAGTTCACAAGTTGATTAGTTTTCCTTGTATATATCGATGGTTCAGGAAGGGCAAAACACTCGAAGATGTATGCTTGAAATACTAACAACAAACACCGTCCATGGTCACTATTGTTTCATGTCTTGTAGATGGAGTCTAGAGTAGGATAGTGTCATCTTAGTTGCTTGAGGACAAGCAAGAGTTTAAGTTGTGGGTGTTGATGTGCCGGAGAATTTCGGCACATTTGATACTAATTGCTTAGATTTTAGATTGTTTTAAATGCAATTTCCCTTTGTACTTATGTAATTTTAGTATTTTTGCAGTGTATGAGGTGTAAGGACCTAAGAGCATGGAAACGAGCTCAAAAAGCCACAAAAAGACAAGAAAAGAGCAAAAAGGCATCACAAATGTGGACATGCTATCGTTTAACACGAGCCGCATATTTCACACCGAGATCGCAGATCAAAACGGATTTCTGGGCAAAGTTCACCGTCAAAAATGCGGTCTCATCTGCGATCGCATAACCTGTTTGCAAGCCGCAGAAGTAACCAAAAACTAAACATGAAGTCTACTGAAGGAAGAAAATGCGATGCAAGATGCGGTCGCATTTCTATAATGCAGACAGCAAACCATGAATGCGGTGAAGGCGAAACTAGGGTTACAATCTGCGATGGCCATGTCAAAAATGCGGACCGCAGGTCTGTTATACGACAGAAATGCGGTCACATATTCAACCTGAAAGGGCAGTTTTGTCCGATTTTTGGCCCTCTATAAATAGATTTACTGGGGTTTTGTGGGCTCTATCTTGTCTAACTTTAAAGATACAATACAAGGCATTAATTCCTCTCTTTTGGAAGCTTTTGGGTCAAGAATATTTCACTTTGTAAGCTTTATGGCATTTAATATTCTCTTGTTTTTGTATTTTAGTATGAGTAGCTAACTTTAAATACTAAGGTTGTGGACCCTAAATGGGTGTTTAACATTGAATATATATATAATGGTTGGTTGATATTTATTTACTTCTCATTCTTCATTTATTGCCGATGGTTGCAAACATTAACAAGTGCCATTAAATTCTTGCTTTGCTTGGGAAAGTGGGGTAGAATTTGGTAGAAGTAAATACCAAAGACTCAAGGCTTTAAACCTTGTTTAATAAAATTGCTTAGGAATAAGTGGGTTTTATTTGGCATAAATTGATTGTTCTTAATTGCAACTCTTTTATATTTAGAAAAATCATAAAGAGGAAATACTGCCTAACTATTGGAAAACATTGGGTAGTCATTTAGACATCATTTGCATTTCAAAAGGACCTTCCATTAGAAATATATCATATTAACACCGGTAGCATTACACTTCATTAATGGGGACATAACATTGGTTTCTTTAGTTAAATTATCTACATTCTCAATATTTCAATTAGCCATCACCTAAAACCAAACTCAATTCATACTCTTGTTACCATTAATACATACTCTAGTTACGGTTAACTGGATAGAATTACGACTTTAGTCGAGTAACACACTAGTCAAGTAACCTTTTCACACCTATTCCCTGTGGTATTCGACCCCAACCTTGTTGGGTTATTATATTTGACATCGACCGCCTTACACTATTTATTAAAGTATAATTTGAGCGTATCAGTACCTTATTACAGACGGAGCTTCAACGTGAAAGGATCCGGGCTCGGTATAGTCTTAATCACGCCTTCGGGGGAAACCCTGAGGCAAGCCATCAGGACGGTCCATTTAACTAACAATGAAGCAGAGTATGAAGCGTTGATTGTAAGACTCGACTTGGCAGAAGACTTAATTCTGAGGTCATCGAAATCTAATGCGACTCACAGCTGGTGGTAAATCAAGTCTACAGGATCTTCGAGACCAAAGAGGAGCACATGCAACAATACGTGGTAAAGGTTCAAGCTCTGCTAGCGCGATTCCGAGAGTGGTCAATTACTTATATCCCAAGGGAAGAAAACGCAAAAGAAAACGCATTGGCAAACCTAGGTTCATCAATAGAAACAAAGGGATCGGAATACGGGTCGGTAGTACAACCTATGAACTCAATCCTGGATACATATGGTTACCACGAAGTAAATTCAACTAGTCTGGTCTGGGACTGGAGGAATGAAATTATCGATTATCTCGAACATCGGAAGCTACCTAAAGACCCCAAAATGTCACGAGCACTGCACGCTAAAGCAGCGCAATATAGATTCAAGGGAGGCCAATTGCATAGAAAATCTTTTCAAGGCCCGGTGACCCGATGCTTAAGAGCTTCTGAAGAAACTATGTCATGAGAGAAGTCCACGAAGGGATATGCGGCAACCACTAGGGCACAGATGCCTTAATGTTGAAGCTGGTAAGGGTGGGATATTACTGGCCCTGCATGGAACAAGACGCCAAGAACTTCGTGCAGAAACATGATAAGTGTCAACGCTATGCGCCACAAGTGCATCAACTGGCAGAACCCTTACATTCATTCCTATCTCCGTGGTTGTTCATGAAATGGGGAACGAACATCGTCGGACCATTGCCACCGGCTCCCGGAAAGGTAAGATTTCTTTTAATTTTAACTGACTATTTTTCTAAGCAGGTCCTTATCAGAAAATCGGAGAACGTGAAGTGGTGGATTTCTTGTGGAAAAATATAATTTGTAGGTTCGAAATACCAAAAAAGATAGCATGCGACAATGGGCCACAATTTATCAACGCAAAAGTTACAAAGTTCCTCCAAGATTTGAAAATAAAGAGGATCACATATTCCCCTTATCATCCTAGCACAAACGGTCAAGCGGAGTCGACGAACAAAATAATTATTCAAAACCTCAAGAAAAGGTTGGAACCAGCTAACAAAAATTGGCCCGAGGAATTACCCAGACTTCTATGGGCATTCCGAACTACAGCCAAGTCGAGCACAGAGGAAACTCCTTTTTCCCTCGTGTACGATGCAAAACTTTAATCCCGGTGGAAGTAGGGGAACCGACCTTGAGATACTTCCAGGTAGAAGAAGAATCGAACAACGAAGCAATGCTTGTCAACTTGGAACTGCTCGATGAACGCAGGGAATTGGCATATATAAGAATGGTAGCTCAAAGCAAAGAATGGAGCGGTATATAATCGAAGAGCCAACCTCCATTATTTCAAAGTAGATGACTTAGTCCTAAGGAAAGCAACTCACGATACCCGAGAGCTCAACGCGGGGAAGCTAGGTCCAACGTGGGAAGGCCCCTAACGGGTTTCAGCTATCACCGGAAAAGGTTCATATGAGTTGGAAAACCAAAATGGAGAGAAGTTGCCTAGCAATTGGAACGTGGCACACCTCAAAAGATATTATTGCTAATGAACATTATCCGATCAAAAAGTATGTGCTGCACTCTTTTTTCCTTCGTTCAGTTTTGTCCCAATTGGATTTTTCTGGCAAGGTTTTTAACGAGGCAGCAACAGAAAGCATACTACAAAGACAGCAGCAATAAGACCTTTATATCAAGGCACACAAGCAGAGATCCACTTGGGGATGGTTAGATAATCTTTTGCTCTATAGCAAATTCCCACGGGGAAGTTAAGTTTGCTATTGAGCAAAGGTTATCTGATCATACACGAGCACAAACCACTAGAAGATTGTTAGATAGTTCTTCGCTCGATAGCATTAATTCCTAAGGGGAAGTAAAGTGTGTTACCAAGTTAAGGATTATCTAGCAATGCATAAGAGGAATCTTCGAAGATACAAGACTTCCAGTGTTCCAATTCGTATTCATCGTATTCGAACACTAGGGGAGGGGAATGATATGAGAATACGGAAACAATGAGTGCCACGTTGACTGGGAACGAAAAGTCGAAAATATAATTACATTATTGGGATCGGGGATTGCGGGAAAAGCCCCGTAGAAACAAGTTGTACAAGTTAGCCACAAGTAATGGCAATTTCTTTTCAGCATAGCAAGTGCTGGTTGGTGTGTTTGGACGGGACTGGTTGGTGTGTTTCGGGATCCTGGGGGCCTCTGGTGTGTTTCGGGATGGTTTCGAACCAAGTTTAGGTGCTTTGGATTCTGCTGGTTGATGGTGATGGTGTTGTGCATCGCGATCGCTAGGTGATGTACGCGATCGCGAAGAAGGAATTTGGGGGGGAGGGGGGAGGGGGCTGCTGGTTTGTGCTATGCGATCACAACTTGGGAACTGCGATTGCGGAGAAGGAATGATGGACCAGGGATTTTGCCTTATGCAAACGCGGCTTTTGTTTCGGGAACACGTAGTTCTGGGAGGTAAAGCTTCGCGATCATGTGTGGATGTTTATGGGCAGCTAGTTGTTGGATTTCGCGATCGCGAGGGGATTTTCGTGATCGCGAAGGGGAAGGGCCTGTGCAGAATGTTTTTAATAATGGGTATTTGGCTCATTTTCATTTCATTTCTTCCATGGGAACTGACCTTGGAGCGATTTCGGAGCGCCATTTTCATCGTCAATCATGAGGTAACTGATTTCTACAAGTTGTGAGTTAAATATATGAATTTAGGCTTGTAAATTCATGATATTTTGTAGAAATTGTGGAGTTTTTGAAGAAAACCTAGAATTTGATATTTTTAGATTTTGACCACGAAATAAGACATGAATTGGGAATAAATTATATATTTTGAGTTCGTAATGTTATGGGTAATGGTTATCTTCGAAGATTTTCAGGATCCGGGCATGTGGGCTGAGAGTTGACTTTGTTGACTTTTCAAGCAGAGTTGAGAATTATTTTAAATTAATTAAGTATGATGTTGGAGTATAATTTTATTGGTTTTCATGATCGTTTGACTAGTTCGGAACGATAGGCTTTTGGTTTGAGGTGTTAGAGAGGCGTTGGAGCCGGTTATGGAACTTCGGAGCGAGGTAAGTCTCCTGTCTAACCTTGTGAGGGGGAAACTACCCCCTAGGTGAAGTAATTGTTTTGTACTACTAGTTTTGGGTGCTACATAGGCACGAGGTGACGAGAGTCCGTACGTAGCTAAAGCATGTTTATGTTCGAGTAGACTTAGGATTTTATCATGTAATATTTTTTAACTCATTTTGCTGGTTTAATTAATTGAATTTATAATTGAAATTGATTTAGAAATATACGTATATATTAGGCCGAGCCTTGTCACCTTGAGTTGTTGGCAAGTTATTTGAGAAACGGTAAAGGTCATATTTACTTTGTGCTCATGTACTGTATTGTAAGCACGTGTCTCGTAATTCCATAATTTTCTTCCTTTCTTGTGAAGCGGGCTGAACACCTCGGCAGTATAAGAGATGCATCTATGGTTCGTGCCACTCGACCCTCGGCGGTGTACACATTATTCTGGATCGGGCCGAACAACCTCAGCATAATCGTGCGTTATTTTGCCAGTAGTCCGAATATTCACGAGATTATCCTTACACTGATGCCTGGCATTTTATATGATATTTCTTATCCGTTTGATACTAGTACTTGATACATCTGAGTTGTTAAGGTAGAATACAAGACTGAGAAATTCATACCTTTAAAAGAAATTTTTGGAAGATCACGTAACTTAAAGATTTATCCCATTATTGTTGTGTGCATCATATCTGTTTATGATTTATTATATTGCTTTATTGGACTTCTAGTAAGTGTCGATGTCGACCCCTTGTCGCTACTTCTCTGGGGATAGGCTAGATACTTACTGGGTACGCATTGATTTACATGCTCATGTTGCACTTCTGCACTAAATGTGCAGGATCTGACAGGTTTAATCGGTGGTCACCTTGGCGCATAGGCGCAGCTGCTGAGGGGACTTTATGATGAGCTGCAAATTATAGGTCTTATATACATTCCAGACAGATGTTGTATTATTATTGTACTCATTAGTAAATGCTCATGCACTTGTGATAACAAGTTTTGGGATATTCTAGTTGATGACTACGGATTTGTATATAATTATCACCTTTTATTTCCTTTTTCGAATTAATAGTTATGCATGTGCTCGTAATTTTAGAGGTGTAAGCCTCCTTACTTAATTACAATTATGATTTCGAAAATAATAAAATGAATAACGGATTTGTTAGTTCGCCGTTGGCTTACCTAGCAGCGTCGTTGGGCACCATCGCGACCTATAGTGGGTTTTGGGTCGTGACATATGAGAATTACTCATCCTATAGAATGGGGCTCTGATTTAGATGAAAATCAAGGAACTCTAAACCCTAATACTGGAGGACTTATGAAATATGATAAAATGAAGGATCGTGAGGAGTTAGCAAAAATGATTTCTTTTGGTTGTCTACCTTTTTTTTTTTTTTTTGCTTCTTCATCACATCTTATTATGTATATTTAAAAGATTTATAATCCTATATTTAAAAGTATCCCTAGAAGTATTTATAGATCTGATATCTTTAGATTTCATGGACAATATCAGACATACATACGTTATTTGTTTGACCACCTTCCTTGTAGAGTTCCTCTAACTTCTGATATTGGCCATGCTATTAATGGAAATGATTATTTGACAATTACATGTCATTGGATAGATGATAATTATTGTATGAAGAAACGTATTATCGCTTTTAAATATGATGAAGATCAAAGTCATACTGGAATTTTTATAAGTACTATATTTGCGAAGTTATTGCATTTTACAATCTTAATAAACAAGTATTGTGTATGTCTTTTGATAATGCTTCTAACAATAGTGCCGCTATTTCAATATTAAGACTGCATTTGAAACTACCACTTGACAAAAAATTTCATGTTAGGTGTGCATGTCATGTTTATAATTTAATTGTTAAAAGTGGCCTTGATTTATTTTTAACTTAGATTACTCATGTTAGAAGAGCAGTTGGTGTTATTCAAGGAAATAATAAACAATCTAGAATTGGGGAATCTAAGACTAAGTGTATCGGACATAACCTTAACCCAGATTCATGCCAAATGAAATTGTTACTAGATGGTATTATACATACTTAATTTGAAAATATTGCTACAAATATAGATTGTTGATAACTGAAGTTGCTAATGCGTATTTTATTGATCCAAACCGTATGTTAACAATTAACACTTGAGAGACCATTAATGATGTTGTTAAATTTTTACTTAAATTTTATACAGCTACTGTTGAGTTTTCTGGAGCATATTACCCTACTGTTACTATGGCTTTAGTACATATAGCTGAAATTTCTTTTCTACTCTCTGAATTTAAGAAGAAAGAAAAATATAAGGATGTTGTTGAAAAAATGCAAGCAAAATTCAAAAAATATTTCTTTCAAATTCCTCCTATTTACTTAATTGGTGTTGTTCTAAATCCTTCTATTAAGATGTCTAATTGTCACCAATTAATCAATACTTTAATATACTTATATGGAGATTGGACCAACTGAAACCCCAGATATATATTGTTGTATGAACAAGCTAAATGATTATTTACAACAATTATATAATTTTTATGCAAATATAATTGATGATGTTGCTATTAATGTAGGCAATGTTAATCACAATATGCATTGTACTACTTCTACGCATCTGCTACTATGGATGAAATGAAGGCCTTGATGGTTTTAATATTTGGTCTACATTTCCTTCCACTCAAACCAGTAGTAGGAACATTGATAAACTTCAATTCTATTTGCAAAAGCAAACAGAGCCTCGCACAAAGGAATTTTCACAGTTGGCATGGTGGCATGAGAATGAAAAGCAATTTCCTGTTATTTCCGCTATAGCTCGGAACGTGCTAAATGTGCCTATTTCAACCATCAGAGAGTGCATTTAGTCAAGCAAGACAGCAACTAGGAGACACTCGTCACTCATTGGGAAGCAATACTTTGGAAGTTTTTGTATGTTTGAGAGAATTGATTAGATCGGAACGAAGAAATCAAGGACGTGAAAAGGTTGATAAACCAGAAGACGAGGAACTTGGAGATATATTAACACATGGTAATCCATCTAAATTTAATACTACAGAAGATGGCCAAGAAGTTCATATTGATTTTGAAGAACTTACTAAGGCAATGCAAAACCTTTGAAGTTCCTGATTTACATTAAATAATTCAAATTTAAATTTATTCTTTTTTCTTTAATTTAGTTGTTGTAAAATGTAAACTTTAATTTGCAAGTTTGAATTAAAAAAAGAACTTGTAAATTATAAGTTAAATTTTTTTTCCATCTTCATTGTATTATTTTGAATTCTTAATGAAATATTCAAATATAAGGCTTTTAGAGCCTTTGAAGTTTTTTTTCAAAATTCCAAATATAAGGCTTTTAAAGCCTTTGAAATTTATTCAAACGCTCTTTTTATAAGTTTTTTTTTATATTTTATATTTTTACTTTATCTTATATAAATTACGATAGTTATACAAAATATACAAAAAAGAAAAAACAAAGCCGGCCCGGAACCATTCCGGTTCAAATTTTCACTGATAAGGCACGGAACCGATATTTTGAAATCGAGAACCCAAGCGGTACGGAGACTGGCCGGTCTCCTTTTTCACCAGCCCAGCCCGGCCCCTTGACACCCATAGTCCTATGTCGTATTGCTCATATAAAAAATTTCACAAAAAATGCGTGTCGAGAAAAATTAAAAAAAGAAAGATAAATGAGATAATTGCTCAATTGTTTAATTACGTAGAATTTGGAAGACAAATTATAGTAAATTTGATTTAAACTTAGAGATTTTCAAATTCGTATCGAGTCAAACTAACTCGTCTAAATTGAAACGGATGAAACGGAGTGAGTATTAAATAAAGTAGTTGAACTTTAAAAAATTTCCCCTTCATCATTGCAAAGGTGTGGCAGTGCCCATAACTTGTAGATAAGGCCCTGTACCGTAAACATAAAAGAGAAATTTAAGTGCCCAACGGCCATTCTTCCTTTCTCCCAAGTCCTTAAGCAGATCAGAAAGATGGATGCGTTAGTACTGGAGGCTTACAATGCTACGGTGCGTTTAATGCTGTCCTCTCTTGAGCGCAACCTCCTGCCTGACGCCGTTATACGGCGGCTCACACGACTGCTCTTAGCTGCCCGACTTCGTTCCATGTACAAGCCTTCCGCTGAGCTTCAGCTCTCTGACCTTCTCCAGTTTGTGCACTGTACACACTTTTCTCTAACCTTTTTTTTGTTGTTGCTGTTGTAAAATTGAAGTTCAGTTTTAATTTCAGAAAATCACTGTTTTTCCGCTGCTACTGAAGCACAGTGTATATATTGCATCTTGAACTTTGTTTCCAAGTTTTATGGTGAAGTTTCACTTTTTTGCTGGAGCTTGTAATTTGAAGAATTTAGTGTAACTTCTCAATTTTTAGGAAAACTCTACGCGGATTATGCATGTGAACCAAACGAAAGCAGTAGAAAATCTATTTTACAAGGAAGTAAGTTAAGTAAGTTAAATAGTAATTACGTACTCTTCTTTTGCCTTCGTAGTTCGTTCCAACTTCCAACTTCAGTTGAACGAGATATTTTGATTCCCTGTCCTAATGAAACTTAAGCAAGGATAACAGATTACTTTGGATAACAGATTACTTTAGAATGTAGTATTGGGGGTTGTTTGGCTAACGGACAAGGTATACAGGACTATAATAATATATATACTATTTGTTGTCATTTAACTAAGTCGTACTTAACAATTTAAAGTACATTTCTGACGTTTACGTGTTCTTATGTAGGTATTACTAATCATATGTATATTCCATATTGAACTCGGTATAAAATAATTTGTCAATTAGCATAAGTAATGCAGGGATTATATATTTTGGAACACAATGCTCTATTTTGTACAATCTTCTTTTGTATTTGAGTATCACGAGAAGATCTGTAGGGACAGTTTCCTAGAAAAAAGTGAGGCTTTCTGTTAATTTAAACCAAGGTGAGTTTCATATGACACACAGTAATAAAGTATTTGATTCTGTTAATATATGATACATGGCCAGCTTTTGGCTCAGCGTTTAGCTCAACTTTTATAACTTGTCTATTAGTAGAAATCTGATGGCAGCAAAGGGCTGTGCGACCCAGAAGATGATGAAATACTGCTATGCTCATAGCTTTATCTGTTATTCTGTAGGCTTAAGTGTCAAAATAATGTGGAAATTGGGTCTTGAGACACTAAAATTTGGAACAATGGCACCTTAGAATGCCCAACCAGTTGCATTAGATACATAATGCTGGTAGACCAGAGAGAACAGGACTAAAGTGCTACATCCAGTATATGCTTTATGCTAATAAGGATGCGCTTCGATTGCTTGCCTGGAATTTCATGCTTCATCCTTTATAGAATTTTGACTGACTGCGTCTTTTACAGCTTTAAGAGAGATGCCTATAGCTGTGATGACTGAGAAGGCAAAGTCCCAACATTACGAGCTTCCTACGTCTTTCTTCAAAATTGTTCTTGGAAGCACTTCAAATACAGGCAAGTATCTCCATAACTCTAAATCTAGGTTACCAATCTACATTTTATAGTACTCTATTCTCATACCACATTCCTGTATGTTGCACTTCTAAGAGACTGATACTATCAGAAGAAGTCAGACTGTTTACGACTACATCTGCTGGTTAAATTTTGACATGATGGTCTGGCTGGCTTATGTTTGATATAATATTGCAGCTGCTGTTACTTCCATGACAAGTCAAGCACTTTAGAGGATGCTGAAAAAGCAATGATGGAATTATACTGTGAAAGGTCACAGTTGAAAGATGGACAGACTGTACTAGATGTTGGATGTGGCTGGGGATCTCTTTCTCTATACATAGCACAAAAATACAGTAGCTGCAAAATTACTGGAATTTGCAATTCAGTGACTCAAAAAGCACATATCGAAGAGCAATGCCGGTACTCTTTTTGATATGCATTTGATGAGCTAAAGCATTCTGCCCTTATGTTTTATGTTGACTCAGGAAACATATAAGCGTTGCTAATCCTGCTTCATTTACTTATCAAAAGAAAAAATATCCTGCTTCATTAGTCTTTCAAACTTGCTGTTACGAAATCCATTTGGTGTTGGCTCTAGTTATCATTTAAATAACCTCATCTGAGAATCTTGTTTATGTTAATTTAACCAGAGTCTTCCCTCAAAACGTTCACCACTATCTTATTTTCCTGTGGTTTATGTGTTTAGGGAACTTCAGCTGCAGAATGTGGATATCATAGTTGCAGATATTAGCACATTTGAGATGGAAGGTTCCTATGATCGAATATTATCTATTGAAATGTTTGAGGTATTGAGTTTAAGCAGAGTATTTGTTCTCAGGTTACAATTTACAGTTACGATATATAGCTAATAAACATTTTCATTTCATAGCATATGAAGAACTACGGAGATCTCCTCAAGAAGATCTCCAGATGGATGAAGCCAGATGGTCTTCTTTTTGTTCATCATTTTTGCTGCAAGGCATTCGCTTACCACTTCGAGGTACATACATTGATCTGCTGATGCATTGGTTTTTAGATAATGGTGAATCTATTCACTAGAATAAATTCGAATATCAATCATTCCCTACTTCAATTACAGATATGGTATATAATTTTCTGCAGGATGTCAATGATGATGATTGGATCACTCGCTACTTCTTCAGTGGAGGTACAATGCCTTCTGCAAATCTCCTCCTTTATTTTCAGGTGAGCCTGTAAATCCAACATGCTGCTTATTGCTTACATCTTGTACATGCGATCACATAATCCATTGAAAGCTGCATAAATGACTAACAACTACCAGAAAATACAAGAAACAAGCGTTTTGCAGTTGAAAGAACATGCCTTTTGTGGCCTTAAACCATTTGATTGCTTAGTTTTTAAGGTGATTTTTGCATGCAGGATGATGTTTCTGTGGTTAATCAATGGCTCGTTAACGGAAAGCATTATGAAAAGACAAGGTGAGTTTACATAGAGCATGATTGATGTATTAGCGATAAAATGATATGGTTTTCCAATTTGAATATTTCAGATAAAAAAGAAGGAAATAAACATCTGTGATGCTGTTTAATGAGTTTTAGCTTACGAGAATATCTCTGCTCCTTAGACTCCCATTTGATCAAACAACTAAATTAGTATACCCCTTTTCAGTGAAGAATGGCTTAAGAGAATGGACCAGAACAAAACTTCCATAAAGCCAATAATGGAGTCAACTTATGGGAAGGATTCAGCTGTTAAGTGGACTGTCTATTGGAGAACATTTTTCATTTCAGTTGCTGAACTGTTTGGCTACAACAATGGAGAAGAATGGATGGTTGCACATTTCCTCTTCAAGAAGAAATGATTTGGCAACTGGCCCCTCTAATACTGCAAACAAACTGTAGAAGAAATAAGCATGTCTGCTCAGCTGTCGACATGCATTTACCCAAAAGCCTCAATGAGAGAAAACTCTGTACGTCTCATGTTTGAAGAGTTGGATCTTGCACTGATCTCCTTACAGAGCATTACGAGAGTAGATGTGCCGATTGCTGTGATCTTAATTTGCATATTAGTTTCTTGCTTAACGCATTTAGGAGGATGTAATGCTATCAATGTTGTTCCTAATCAAGTTTTACCCATCAAATTCAAATTCTAGAGTAGAACTTCGGATTGACTCCATTAATACTTCTGGTTAATGCATCTAATTGAGTTACTTAAGACACATGGAATGACTTTCCAGCTAGGGACTCTCCTACCATCGGAACCAGAAATAAGCAATGAGTTTCTGGACAGAATTGTATAAACAAAGCACAACATCAATGATGACGTCAGCAATATATAAGATTTCAGAAAATGGGCTTCAGAGAAAGTAGGAGTTTACCTCACACTAGCTAGGGATAAGTAAGTAACCATTGTTTATCACTTGAAGGGATGGGTGTAATGCCCCGACCCTGGGATCATGAGTACGTTTTAAACTTTCAGTCTTATGTGCTTGCATATGTGACACAATAGGCGATAGCAGGGTGCAAACATGATTGAATGTATTTCACCTGTTGGAAGCGGTTAGTTGTGTTTGGCGTTAAATGTGCGCTTTGGAGACGAGAGAAGTTGGAAATTCATTAGTGATTATTGTCACACCTCACCAGAAAACATTGGAATCTTGTGCATGCCACAAGAGCCATGAAGGCCAAGGACAGGGCCAAGTGAAAAGAGGCGACCAAAGGAGGTGTTGGCATAGAGACATGGTCAACATATTAGCACAAGAAGATGGTGCAATGGTGGAGCACACACTTGGTAAGGAAAACGCAGGAGGTACCCCGAGCATGGTGAAGCAAATGTGGGAGGCATGGTGCACAAGCAAGGCTCGTGGCATTAGGGTGGCATAGCGCCAACAGATAAGGCATACGCACAAGGCAAAACAGTCATGGATGGCACCAATCATGCACGGGACATGATGCGCAAGGATGACATTGCGCTTGGCAAGGTCGAGTGGCATAGGAGCATTGTGCCAAACGAGAATGCTTGTGGAGGAATGGGCACATAAGGGTATGTCATGGAAGGTTTTAGTAGAGAAATGAAGGCTCTAGGGAGTGATGGGTGCAATGGCCTTGCACGATGCTTGAGGCCCAACCAATAAGGCCAAACCCCTTGGGCAACAGAGTACAAAGGAGAAGGTCATAATTTTACGACTGTTTTAAGGCTCTCCTTCAAATTTTAAACTTAAATAACAACATTTTATGTTATGGTGCTAGTTCTTTCTAAACATAAAGTTTCTACATAACATACACGTTTGCTTTGAGCTTCTTTGTTTTTCCTTGCTAGAAGGGAGAAAATCAATTTAATTTAGTCGAAAATGGAGAAAGAAAGTATTAGAACCATTTATACCTAAAAATTTTATTGTTTAACAAAAACTCTAGAAGAATTAATGTTAAATAATGGAAAAGTAGGAATATCAAATGCCAGAACCAAACTATTGATAGGTAATAGTAAATATTTACATTTAAAAATGGGAAAATCAGCTCAACGAAAAACAAAGCGACAACAGTAAGTTTAATCAAAATAAGAGATTCAAGTTAATTATGTAAAATGTTCCCAAAGTCCAAATCATTTCAGCACAACTGACAACGAACACCAGAATTAAAGCAGGGTCATAAGGAAGCAACATGAATACCAAAGGAATTTATCACAATACTACTAGGTTTTCAGGCAATATATTAAATATACCAACATAAATTGTACGCTACAAGTAGGAAAATATTTTTGTAAAACGTCCACATCCTCAGGATAGCATTTTTTACTTTATCTTTTTCTTGGATTCTTCACTTTTTTTTTTATTTATCAAAACCAAGAAATAGCATATTATCCAACTTTCAATTGTGTTGCTCGACTTCAACACATTACATGCCGCATCAAAATTATGTTAAGAGTGAAGATTATGGTGATACAAAAGTATAATCATCAATCACCACACCTCCTTTGCTGCCTTCACAAACTTTTCATTGCTCAAGTTGGCACCAACAATCCCTAGGAAAACAGTCAGACCATTCCAGCCATCATTAAAAGTTATACTAGGAATGGGACTATCATACTCAAAGACTATGAGAGGTGTCCAAATATTTCTCTCAGCATCGCATAGGAAGCCTTACTTCTCTGCAAACATCAGAATTTTTTCAATGGAAATTGCAAATTTGATAGGTGAATTGTGTTTTAAAAAAGCTCCAATTTATACATGGCAAAGAAGAAGCTGAAAAGGCAAGAATCTAAAATACATTAACATCGTCAAATAATAAGATGGTAGCCATGTATTTACAATATATTATTAACTTGGAGCTTGTTGTTAAAAAAAAAAAAAAGTTTACTATTGTAAAAATTTAAGTAGTTTAATTTAAAGTTCTAAACTATTTCTATTATTAAAAACTTAAGAAATTGAAATAAAACATTGACAACTTGAAAAGGAAATTTATTACATTGTTAATATCACGAAAATAATGAAAATTTTGTTATTAATTGAAAAGGCCAGAAATGAATAAAAAAATAAATAGTTTTTAAATATTAATTTTAACTTTTTGATAGAGGTGAAAGTTAAAATTAATTTCTAATGGTTAAAAGGGCATCTCCTGGAGAACAAAAAGTTAGTTGTAATTTAAAAAATTGAAATAAAAAACTTGAAAACTTAGAAATAAGATATTATGCATTCTTAATTCATTCTACAAAATAATGAAATATTTTATTAATTAAAAAGACTTGTGAAATGGTATTTACAACTTATCTAACGTGACTGTTAAAGGCATAATGGCTTTTTATTAAATTTACTGATTTTCTTTACTGTTTTAACAACTTGGAGACTTGGAAAGAGAATTTGTTGCACTTCTAATATCATCATACAAGAAAATAACAAAAATATATTTAATTAAAAAGGTCAAATAATGATCACAAGGAAATAATAAAAGTGTTAAAATTAATTTTAACTTTTTAGCAAGATGGTCCTCCAATTTTCTTATGATAAATAATAGGCCTATGTCGGAGAATGAAAAATTAACTGTAACTTGAGAATTTGAATAAATTTTTATTCCATTTCTAATGTCACCATACAAGAAAATAATTTTATACTAAATAAAATGGCCAAATGATACAAGAAATATTCAAGTTTTTAATGACTAATCATAATTATAACATGGAATGCACTTAAATGAAAAAACATATACAATTTCTCTTAAAATATTTAATTCTGAAGATAAGTTTAACTGTCATTATCAAATTGATTCTTACATTTAAGAAACATCCTAGGTTAAGACAATTTTTTTTTTAAATTCTCATGCCTCCTTTTTCTTAGAATTTGTTTTCAGTCACCATCAATTACAAAGTAGGCAAAACTTTTTCACAAACTTCAACGTTTCCCAAGCAAAAAGAAAATCATAAAATGCACAAATAAAAAATTTTGGGAGCTCAGTATTTTAAAGTGACTGCTTTACTAGAGGACTCCACATGGTGGAATACATTGGGCCTTTAATTTTTTTAGTATTGAGATTAAAGCAAATAATGCCACACATTTGGCATCAACAAGCAATGGAGGTGGAGGTGGAATAAGAATGTTCCCTGTGCTTGGGGAATTGTTCATTGAGGATTATCCACTATTGAAAATTATTCCAAATCAGTTTGTGAATTATAGATTGATTTGAGTCAATAGTAATATTCCACAATTGAACTTGACCTCTCTTGTAAAGCTTAGCATTGGTTATGTGAAAGAGGCCACATGTGTTCCCTGCACAAAAATAAAGAGTTTGAAAGTTTGTCTCTAAAATCAGATCCCAAATTAAACTGTGTTTTCCCATACTCTTTCATCATCTAGTTGTGTATCTTCTCTTAAACTTGTCTTTGGATGTCCTTGCATGCCTTTCATTTACCCTCAAACTTCTTGTATTCTTTCCTTGATAAGTATAGTTTAGTTTTCCTCCATTCAATACTTAGAATTTTTAAATGGTTGTTGCATTGAAGAATTAGGCTGTTTGCAAATTTGATAGATGAATTATGTTTGAAAATACTCCAATTTACATGCCAAAGAAGAAGCTGAAAAGCAACGAATTTATAATATATTAACATCGTCAAGTAAATAAGATATTAATCATGTACTTATAATACACTAGTAAAGTTGTTAAATACTTTATTCGACATACAAAATAATCTTTATACTAATATTCGAATATGCTAAAGATTCATACAGTTTTCCTACCCAATAGATTAAATTTTAAATTTTAATCCATTTTTTATCTAACAAATTAGTTTTAAAATCTCCTTCTAATTTTCCATCAGTTATGTGTTTCTAGTCTTCTAGACCTCCCCAATATAAAGATAATAACAACACAAAATGAAAGAAAATAAAAGAAAAAGGGTAAAATCAAATATATCCACAAATAAACGAAATCAAATTCTAAAAATTATTTTCTCTAATTTTTTCCCTCCCTTTTCAATTCCATTTTCCTTTTTCTTCTATTTCTTTTCTCTGTTTCTTTTTCCTTGCTTTAAAAAAAAAAAAAGGCAAAGAAAGACAACTGTTTTTTTCAAATCCAATATATTAAACTTCAAGTTCTTAATCCATTTTTCATTTGACAAATTAGTTTTATGACTTTTTTACTGGTTTTCCACCACTTACGAGTTTTTAATCTTCTAGATTTACCCAAGACAAAATAATAACACAGAATGAAAGAAATTAAAAGGAAAAAGGTAAAATCAAATTTGTGGCACAAATCAATGGAACAAATTTTACAAATATTTTCTCTAGTTTTTTGCTTCCCTTTTCCATTTTAGTTACTTTTTTCTTCTATTTTCTTTTTACTTTTATTACTCCTTACGCATTTATTTAGAAAAAAAATACAAAACTCCCTTTTCTTCTTCCCTAATTTCTCATAAATAAAGATAGCAAGTAACTAAAGAACCTCATGCATAATAACAGGTACCCAGTGAGATTCATTGGCGTAATAACTGGGGCGGAGCTAGAGCATCCGAGGCGGTTCGGTTAAACCCAGTAACTTTGGTCCAAACTCTTTATTTATTTTTAAAAATTTATTAAATATACAAAAGTTATTAATTTAGAACTCAGTAACTTAGAAAGAATAGTATTCCGAACCTATTAGTTTCAAATCCTGACTCCGGCTCTATATAATAATGGTATATAACTAAAGAGACACAAAGCATATTGATGTGATTTTTTAAAATAAAACTGCAAAAAAGAAAAAAAAGAATGGATGGGCAAAAAAATAAGAATTCTTTTTTTAGGAAGGTTATTGAAAGACATAGAAAGCATTAGTAGTTATTCTCATTTCGTATAAGGAGGGTACTCTCACCTCTTTAATTCTCTCTTATTCCCTGAACGCCAATGAGAGAAAAATCAAACTCATAAAATAGCAAGTACATAAAAAGATCAAAAGGGAATATGCACAAAAAATCGTTGCCTGCAATTTTAAAATAAATAAGAAAAGTCAGCATCTCACTCAACACAAACAAAAAGAAAGAGATTGAGAATGAATTATCAGAAGTCCCAATCTCCTTTGAAATCAAATACCTGAATCAAGACAAAAAAACTAAAATAGCCAATGTAACAGATAAAAAATCAATTAAAATGTACCGGAAAAAATAATAGAATGGACTTCAAAGAAGATAAGGAAGCAAAACTAAAATAGCCGATATAAGTTTTCAATTATCTATGGAACAATTAAGTTTTAACTACTATATTTCGTAAACTGACACGTTATCCTTTCTCAAAAGCTATTGCTATCTTATACCTTATTTTATCAATATCATAGTAATTTATGCATTTACCATGTCAAAAAAAACAAAAAAATAGAATTTTAGTCATACGTATTTTTCTTTTCTTTTGCCATTGTGTAATTTTCTTTTTACACCTCGTAGCCTTTGACGTAGAGATAGCCAACCATTGTAAGCATAATATATCAAGTTGCTCCGCTCCTCTTGCATATATTAACCCAAGAAGCAGTAGAGTATCTCAGTTTTATACATTTGTACAAAAATATACTAATTTTATACATATGCCGATATATGTATTAGAAATTACCTAGAACACTTGCACCATTTCACTCCTTCTCTTTTTTGTTTATGCACTTCCTTCTCCCTAAAGACTGCACCCGTTCTTCCCAAAGAGACAAAGAAGAGATAATATAGAAAAGAAAAATTACAAATTGAAAAATAAAGTTAGCAGTCATTCAATTGAAGTAAATGAAAATACATATATATAGTTCATGAAATCATAAAATCTCTAGATGTGAAATGAAAAGACAAATTAGGATTTCATAACAAATGATACCTCCAGCACACCTTCATGAATCTGCACTTTCTATTTTCCAAGTTATCACGTTTCTTCTCATAAGCTTATTTCTATATCTCATAAAAATTTACTGTTTAGAATATATAGTGTTTCGATGGAAGATTAAGGGTTTCAAAAGAATAACATTCAAACGTTAAAAAATTTTCTAACTTTCAACAGTTGCAATGACCTTTTGATTTATTGCTCAGTGGGCTATTAAATATAATGAGTGAGACTTTATTAAAAAAAAAAAAAAACATACAAAATGAATGAGGAATAAAAAAAAAATGCCAAAAAAAGGAGAAAAAAGATAAATGACAATTTTAGTCTAACAGAGGTGTCAAGCCATATATATATCTTCATATTAACGATGCATTAGACTTAATTAAAATCAAGAGATTCTAAATATGAATAATTAACTTATATTATGTAAGTCTTTAGTTTGATTCTAAGATGGTGGTACAGTCGTGCTATATACTATAGACTTCAAATTTACCTTAGTGGCGGTACAGTCGTGCTATATACTATAGACTTCAAATTTACCTTAGTGGCTACGTCTAGCGTCTGGTGGTAAGGTCGTTTAGTTTGAGTTGTTTAAAACTGTTGAGATCCCAGCGAATCCTTCAGGATGTCCTAGACACATGGTTTGAAGTCACCACAGCATTTAGTTACAGACAGGCCCCTTGCCTGGATAAAACTTTACCATACAGCTAATTACTTACATAATCATAAGGCTAAAGATTCATATCATAGAATCCCTTAATTTTGATTCTTACCATCCAAGTTAATTTTGATTCATAGGTCTATATATATATATATATATATATATATATATATTATTAACTTGGATCTTGTTGTAAAAAATTTTTATTTACTAATATAAAAGTTTAAGTAGTTAAATTTAAAGTTCTAAAATATTTTTACTATAAAAAACTTAAGAAATTGAGATAAAACGTTGACAACTTGAAAAGGAAATTTATTACATTCTTAATATCACGAAAATAATGAAGATTTTATTATTGATTGAAAAAGCCAAAAAATGAATAAAAGAAAAAACTAGTTTTTAATACTCCTAATTTAAACTTTTTGAAAGAGGTGAAAGTTTTCTAGTGGTTAAAAAGGGCATCTCCCGGAGAACCAAAATTTAATTGTAACTTGAAAATTTGAAGTTAAAAAACTTGAAAATTTAGAAATTGTCACACCTTCTTTTTCCGAAGAATAGGGAGTTTTTTCAATTAAAGTGAAATTATTTGAAATGAGATTATTTATTTAATTAGAGTCGTCACTTGAAATATTTATTATGGTGTCCCAAGTAACCGGTTTATATTTTAAAATCCCAAATCGAGGAAATTAACTCTGAATTATGATCCGTGAACATAGAAGACCGAGTAAGGAATTCTGTTAAACCCGAGAGAAGGTATTAGGCACTCCCAGATTTCGTGGTTTTAGCATGGTCGCTTTACAATCATACTCGGCTTAATTATTTGTTTAATTACGTATTTTTAGAACCTATGAATATTTTGCCTCGTAACGCTTTTAATTATGGCGTTATGGATTTAACCTTTGAAACGGATTACATGTGCGTAATTCCGTTTTTATTTGGTGCTCTAAAATCATTCACACGTATGTGTACACAATTAATCATGCTTTATTAATTATTAGGATTGTTCGCCCAAAGTAGCGCGAACGCATACCTTGGTTTTAATTTTGGGGAGCGTAATTATGTCATGCGAACGTATACATAATAACGATAATTTGATTAACTATGGGGGGTGCGTAAAAGCATACTAGCGTTCGTGGAAAGAGATGACACTTATTCTTATTTGCATTTGGGTCAACTCCATTGTCTTTTCATGTAATCTAATTCACCTAACATTAATTACCACTTCCAATTCAAGTCAATATTTTAAAATCCTATCTCAAATTCGACAAATAATTTGACAGACATACATTAATTCATATCAACTGAGCTCACGATAAGAAAAAGTAATCCAAAAAGGACTATTAGTTAATTCTAGCCAAGATGTTTAGCACATAATAGAACAATTCCAAGTTCGATTTCCCCACAGCCATCTGATAGATATACAGCCTGCTCATATCTAATTTAACTACTACTAAGTACTAACAAACAAAGGACAATAACAAAGCTTTTAGTTGTAAACAAAGTAGGACTACAAATTCTCACTTTATCAGATTCGTTATCACAAAGAAAATCTACAAAACAATAACCATCATAAAATAGATAAACTAATCAAGGTAATAAACCAGAAGCATGTAGCATATAAAGATGACAAAATGAACAAGCATTCACTGAACTAACAAAATGGAAGGAAACAAGATGAATGTAAAGAGCTGGACCTTTTATAACTTTCAGAACATCAAAGATCTTCGAATTGATTTACAAGAAAACATCGCTGAGGTTGAAAACGAACAGACCCGTCACCCGGAGACCACGACGAAAATCTCGAACCGGCGACGACCTCGAGCACAGAGCTTCAACGGGATTAATGTAAGATTCTGGAGTTGTTTTAATGGTGCTTATCAAAGGCATTTCAGCTTGTTTTTGTGGTGTTGGAAAGCCGATATCTAGAGAAAAATGGATGGAGTGTTCGGCTGTCCGAAAATGGAGGTTGAAGGCTCATTTTTATGACTGCTTTGGCTGGGTTTAAAGGTGGTTTAGAGGTGTGAAAGTAGCTGGTTTCCAGCTGTATTTCATCGAAGTTCGTGGGGAAAGGGCTGTGATTTATGGTGGTTTTCAGCTGCAACTGGCAACGTTAATTTGGGCTGCGTTTTGGAGGTAAACGATGATGCTAGATTGCTGATTTTGGATCTGTTTTTGGACCTTTTTGAGGTGGTTTAAGGGCTGACTTTTGGCGTTGAAAAGGTGAAGAAAATTGTGAGATTCAAAGTGCTTTCATAGTGGTTTTAGGCTAGCATTCTATGGAGGAAGAAAAAGATTATTTTTTGGG
The DNA here is from genome assembly GCA_002018475.1 of Nicotiana obtusifolia. Classification (NCBI taxonomy): domain Eukaryota; kingdom Viridiplantae; phylum Streptophyta; class Magnoliopsida; order Solanales; family Solanaceae; genus Nicotiana; species Nicotiana obtusifolia. The sequence goes on along the minus strand of MCJB01019468.1, from coordinate 132,165 downwards.
CCGCTACTCTCTGCTGGCCTAGAAGAAAAAAGTCCTGGGGTTTTCTAATTTTTGTGCATCTCCTCTCCGTCTTTATCTGTCTGTTTCTCCTCTCTATTATGTTTTCTTTTTTGCTCTCATTTCCGTTTTTCTCCTTTGTGCCTATCTCTTGTGTGCTATATAGGGAATATTTGTGCAGAGAGTGAGGGTGTGAGCTGGCTCTGGCTAAAGGGTAAGAACAAGAGAATAATCTATTGGGGAATTCTTGTGAGGGAATAAAATATGAATGTGCAGGTGTGTGATCACGTGAGTGCATGTGAGGAGAGGATAAATTTTGTTATAGGTGATGACGAAAAATCTTTGCCAAGTGGCGTAGATTCATTGGCTCTTTTTTTTATCTTTTCTTTTTTAAAGGATAATTTAAAATTAAAAATAGTACACTAATAAAAAAAATATAAGAAACTACTAAGAAAAGTTATAAAATTACTAGTCTTACCAAAGTTAGAAGAAAAATATATTACCAAAATAGGCCATTAACAACTCCTCTTTTCCACCAGCGCTCCTCAGCTAGTTACAGTATTGTTTTAGATGAGCGATCGGGTCTCCCTGCCCGTCATACTTTTCAAATTTTGGTATCTTGAAGTTAGCCGACAAGTGAACATGGGAAAACATACACAAGTCGGAGTATGAGACACTCTTTTGGCTACTCAGGCCTTGCATATTTTTCAGGCTTTGTTCCAGCTTTTCATCTTCCGAGCCATTTCCTCTTGCTCGGGATTCTTGACAACCTTTTTTCCTCCACCGAGAATTCATATTGCTAAGGTTGAGTAAATGAGAATGGGGTCAGATATGTTATTTCTGGTTGAAACTGTGGACCCTGAAAGGTGAATGTTGGAGGCTCAACATACGGCCGCGATATAGTTGATTGTGTTGTGATGTAGATTGGTTTTGCAGAAAACATTGCTGGCGGTGACTTTGAAATTGGCACCTGGGGGCGAACCACAGAAGGCATGCCAGGACCATTAGACGGCATTGGAGGGTATCCACATAGGATAAACGGGTTGGACACAGGGACATTGGTAGCCCTACCTGACCTTGGGGTCAACTCAGTGAACCCAAGGATTGCACTCGGTGGTTCCCTACCATTAGACCAGGCGTCTCCAATTTCCATCATATAAAGACGCAACATCCTATTCTCTTTAGCAATTGCTGATTCTGGCTGTGGAATAGCCGGTGCCGGGCTATCCTCAGGGTTGATAATGTGTAGATTGCTTTAGGAGGTCATCGGAACCTTTCCTTTAGATCTTGTGAAGTAAGGATGGAAAGCCAGATTACGAACAAATACCAACCACCAAATATAGAACCTTACCTTAGCACACACAACAACATTGTTAGTTCGAAGCATATAGTAGATAGGAAATCGTATGTTGGGATGCAATGCACCTAAACAGTTAAACGCTTCTATCATGGGTTTGAATGGTTGCGTGTTTCATCCCGGCTTTAACTAATCCTTTGCCACTGTGTATCTACTTTCTTTTCATTTCATGCTCTTTTTTTATTTATTTATTTGACCATTCACATCTTGATTTTTCTCTTTTTGTTACTTTTCGCTCTTTGTTTTTCTCTGTTATTTTTGTCACTCTTTTCTTTCTTTTTCCCTATTCTCTCTTCTTCTTCTTTTTGTTTTTCACTCAGTTTGTTTAATGGTTGTGATCACGTTCGATGTGGATTGCCTACATATCATGACACCGCATGAATTAGATCATCACGTAGTTCAGAGATACCGGGAACAAAGTACATAAGCTAGCTCTTTTTCTTATTCTTAAAGAAGAAAGAAAATATTCTTAGATTTCGATTTGTTCTTTAGGGAATTTTTGACAGAAAAGACTTCTAAAGAAAAAAGAAAATTATTTTTGGATTTTGATTTGAATTTTTTTTTTTCGAATAAAAGATTTTGGAAAAGAAGGAAAATATTTTTGGATTTAAAAAAATTTTTTTTTTTTTTTTTTTGGATTTTCTAAGGAAAGAATTCTAAGAAGGAATTAAGGAAATGAAAAATATTTTTGGATTTTTTTGAAAATTGGGGGTCAGAACCGATGAGGTTTGCCTACGTATCTTATATCCGGTAAAAATCAGACCCGCATAGTTCGGCCAGTCTTGACGGAACAGGAGACATATGGCACTTGAAAATTTTGGCTCATTTTCAAACGTCCTTTCTTTTTTTTTTAAAAAAAAGTTCGATAGAGTTTCGGGATTTTTTAAATACCGAAATTTTGAATACCGGATGAATTTTCTCTCTCTTACCTCTCACTCCTGCTTTTTCTCAATTTGCTATACTTATTCTAGAAGTCAGTCAACATGCAAACCAGATCAAACGAAATGAACAAGTAACACGTAGGATGCATCAGGATGGTCTTTTATTTTAGGTACAGCTGTCCTAGAACCCAACCCCTATGTTGAGTCTCCAAAGTCAAATACACGTGATGCAAACAAATATTACTACTAGGGACCTGGCATGAGGCTATCTTATTCTAGGTTTAAATCCTGGGGGAGTGTTTTAGACCTGGCTTACCCAAGCGGACAGCTCGAGCCGAGGTAGGGGCAACGTATTGGGAGCACGAAAGTCTACCCGGCCTAGTTACTAATCCAGTCTCGTTCTATTTGGTATGACCTCTAATAGAAAAGTGGGTCATGCGCACGTGTGCACCATAAATTCAAAAGAGTCAGAAGGGAGGCGTAAGAAGACAATTTCTACAGTTCAAAGAATATCAAAGTGGTAAATGAGCGGCAATTAGCATATTAGGCCCACAAACACAGTAATATCAACAATCAAGAAAGCCAAGTATAGATCACATTAACAAGCTCGAATTCTGAACCCTGAACCAAAAGTTCTGGGTTCTTGTCCCAGCAGAGTCGCCAGAGTTGTCACGCCTCCTTTTTCCGAAGAATAGGGAGATTTTTCAATTAAAGTGACATTGTTCGAAATGAGATTTTTTATTAAAGTAGAGTCGCCACTTGAAATATTTGTTATGGTGTTCCAAGTCACTGGTTTATTTTAAAATCCCAAATCGAGGAAATTGACTCCGAATTATGGTCCGCGAACACAGAAGACCGGGTAACGAATTATGTTAACTGGGGAGAAGGTATTAGACACTCTCAAATTTCTTGGTTTTAGCACGGTCGCTTTACAATCATACTCGACTTAATTGTTTGTTTAATTACGTATTTTAAGAACCTCTGAGTATTTTACCTCTTACCGCTTTTAATTATGGCGTTAAGATTTAACCTTTGAAACAGATCACATGTGCGTAATTCTGTTTTTATTTGGTGCGTTAAAATCATATCACGCGTACGTGTACACAATTAATCACGCTTTATTAATTATTAGGATTGTTCGGCCAAAGTCGCGCGAACGTATACCTTGATTTTAATTTTGGGAACCGTAATTATTATGTCACGCGAACATATACATAATCACGATAATTTGATTAACTAGGGGATGCTTAAAAGCATACTAGCGTTTGTGGAAAGATATGACACTTATTCTTATTTGCATTTGGGTCAGCTCCATTGTCTTTTCACGTAATCAAATTCCCCTAACATTAATTACTACTTCCAATTCAAGCCAATATTTTAAAATCCTATCTCAAATTCGACAAATAATTTGATAGACAAACATTAAATCATATCAACTTAGCTCACAATAAGAAAAAGTAATCCAAAAGGACTATTAGTTAATTCTAACCAAGATGCTTAGCACATAAGAGAACAGTTCTAAGCTCGATTCCCCCATAGCTATCTAATACATATGCAGCATGCCCATATCTAATTTAACTACTATTAACAAACAAAGGTCAATTCGTTCTCAACTAGCCCAAAGCTTTTAGTTGTAAACAAAGTAGGACTACAAATTCCCACTTTACCAGATTCGTTATCACAAAGCCAATCTACAAAATAATAACCATCAAGAAAATTGATAAACTAATCAAGGTAACAAACTAGAAGCATGTAGTATATAACGATGACGAAATGAACCAGCATTTACTGAACTAACAAAATGGAAGAAAACAAGATGAATGTAAAGAGTTGGACCTTTTATAACTTTCAGAACATCAAAGATCTTCCAATTGATTTACAAGAACACATCGATGAGGTTGAAAATGAACAAACCCGTCACCCGGAGACCACGACGAAAATCTCGAACCGGCGACAACCTCGAGCACAGAGCTTCAACAGGATTAATGTAAGATTTTGGAGCTGTTTTAATGATGTTTATCAAAGGTATTTCAGCTCGTTTTCATGGTGTTTGAAAGCTGATATCTTGAGGAAATGGATGGAGCATTCGGCTGTCCGAAAATGGAGGTTGAAGGCTCATTTTTGTGACTGCTTTGGCTGGGTTTAAAGGTGGTTTGGAGGTGTGAAAGTAGCTGGTTTTCAAGTGTATTTCATCGAAGTTCGAGGAGAAAGGGCTTTGATTTATGGTGATAATCAACTGCAACTGGCAGCATTTTTGGGCTGCCTTTTTGGAGGTAAACGGGAACGTTAGATTGCTGATTTTAGATCTGTTTTTGGACATTTTTGAGGTGGTTTAAGGGCTGACTTTTGGTGTTGAAAAGGTGAAGAAATTTGTGAGATTCAAGTTGCTTTCATGATGGTTTTAGGCTGGCATTCTATGGAGGAAGAAAAGGATTTTTTTTTTTTTGTGCTGCTACTCTCTGCTGGCCTAGAAGAAGAAAGTCCCGGGGTTTTCTAATTTTTGTACCTCTCATCTCCGTCTCTATCCGTCTGTTTATCCTCTCTATTATGTTTTCTTTTTTGCTCTCATTTTTCGTTTTTCTCCTTTGTGCCTATCTCTCGTGTGCTATATAGGGAATATTTGTACAGAGGGTGAGGGTGTGAGCTGACTCTGGCTAAGGGGTAAGGACAAGAGAATAATCTGTTGGGAAATTCTTGTAAGGGAATAAGATGTGAATGTGTAGGTGTATGATCATGTGAGTGCATATGAGAAGAGAATAAATTTTGTTATAGGTGATAGACGGAAAATCTTTGCCAAGTGGCGTAGATTCATTGGCTCTTTTTTTTTTGTCTTTCTTTTTAAAGATATTCTAAAATTAAAAATACTATGCTAACAAAAAAAAATAAGAAACTACTAAGAAAAATTACAAACTAGTCTTACCGAAATTAGAGAAAAACATTTTTTTTTTGTGAAATTTCTTTTCTTTTGCAAATAAAACACAACTATTATTTAAAATGTGATTCTTTTGTGTGATTTTTAATTTTATCAAATAAACCTACTAAAAAGCAAAATAAAAGCTAAAATATCAAGATTAAACTTAATAAATATTTAGATAAATAAAAACTTTTGGAGCCACAGAATTTTGGGGCCCAAAGTAATTGCTTTATCAGAGGATTCCGTATGTGGAATACATTAGACCTGCATGATAGCCAATGAAGGAAGCACAGTTGACATGAACAACCAATGGAGGTGGAGGTGGAATAAGAACATTCCATGTACTTGGGGGATTGGTCATTAAGGATTGTCCATTGTTGAAAACTAGTCCAAATCATTGATTGAGTTGATAGTGATAGGCCACAGTTGAGCATATACAACAACTTGACCTCTCTCGTAATGCTTAGCATCGGTTATGTTAAAGAGCTCACATGAGTGGCAACACAAAATAAGAAGCTGGAGAGTTTGTCTGTAAAATCGGGTCCAAATTGACCCGTAGTTTTCAATGCTTTTCTTAAATGACTGTGTGTTGATCATTGCAAAGAGTTCCATGAGCTGCCTCGAATCCATTTTCAGCTATCCTGTTCCCAGGGGACAATGTCGTCTGACTTCCCTCCAATTGGTTTCTATAGATGGTTGTAATGAAATTAGCAGTTTGTCAAGTGGACTGCTGTCCGTCTCTGGAGCATTTGACAATGGGTCGTTTCGAGCTTCCTACGTCTTCCAACTTTTTCTTAGAAATTACCTCCAATTCATTTTTTGCCAAAAGGAGTATAATGACTTTGTTTGCTTGTAAATGGAAATCAAATCTTGCAAATATCCATATTCTTACTCCAAATCACTTGCCAACATCTATAGTGTAACACTAACTGTATACCCTATCACACACCTTGCATCCTTACTATATGTTATGTACTTCTATACCTAACCAACCACGGGAAAATATTTTAGTTAGGAATCATTTTCCTCTATAAGAAACACAACTGAGTTTACTCAGATGGTCTTACTGGCTAACGTTTGATATAATCCGGTTGCTGTTACTTCTGTGATGTGATGAGTCAAACACTTTAAATGATTATGCACAGACAAGGAGAATTATATAAAGCCTGATCAATATATTACCAATAGAATGATATGGTTTGCAAGTTTGAATATTTTCATAAAAAACATCCTTGTTTGTTGGAGCCGAGGGTCTATAGCAAGCAGCCTTTTGCACAAAGATACACACTACTCTCTCCTTGTTGATGTTATTGTTCATTAATGGATTTCAACTTACCATAATATCCTCGTTACTTAGATTTCCATTAATCAAATATACTCTTTTTCAGCGAAGAGTGGCTTCGGAAAATGGATCAGAACATAACTTCCATAAAACCAATAATGGGCCCAACTTAAGTGGACTACCTACTGGAGAACATCTTTCATTGCAATTGCTGAACTGTTTGACTACTACAAATTGGAGAAGAATGAATAGTTTCGTATTTCCTCTTCCCGAGGAAATGAATTTGGTCAGTCGTCCTCTCTTGTAAGTATGTCCTGGTCATTCGTATACACGCCAAAGGTTGTCATTCCAGTTCTATGACTGCTAGGTAACTTCCTAAGTTAAGGGGCAGGATGTATTGCTACAACTGCCAGTTCATGATCAGGTTTCAACCATCAAATTCAAATTCTATGATGAAAATTGACTCATTCACTTGGTTAATGTATGCTATTTTGTTACTCAAGACACATGGAGTGACAATTCCAACTACACACAGCGCCTCTCTCCTACTATTCACTATCAGAAATCACCAATGAGTTTCTGACCAAAGAATATGCACTAAGCACAACAGCATTGACAACATGAGCAATATAAAACATATCAGTCCAAAAATGGGCTTCAGTAAATACGAAGATGAAGAAGTTAATCGTAACAACACTTGTGAATGACTAGTTTTTGAATAGCTTTTGGATAAAAGTTGTTGAATTGTAATTTGATCCTTCCTTTTGGTGTGTGTGTGTGTGTGTGTGTGTGTGATGTGAAAAGCAAAAAGAAAAAAGAAAAAAAAAGGGCAGTGAATCTAGCCGTAACATTCCCAATCTAACATCAAACGGGCATGTGAGTAAAGGAAAGCTTGCTTCAAATTCATTTTCCTACAGGTTCTTGCATTCCTAAGGAGCAAGATAGATCAACCTCAATTTCAGCAACTTAACTTAGTTGTCTGGCTATCATAGTCTACTTTATTTTCAGTGTAAGCTCATTGACAAAAACCTGCATCCACAACATTCAGGTCTACTTTTAACCAAGTACCAGAACCAAAATGATTGTTTAGATCAGAGGCTGGGTAAATATTTACACAGCTCACAGACGGAGTGTTCAGAGGGCCACCGTTAGAAGGGATAATATCAGATTGAAACCAGCAACCTGGTGCAATAAGGGTAACTCTCTGGTAACCATAGAACTCTAGCTATGAGTTTAACATATCAGAACCAAATGTACTAAGTAAAACAAGATGAAAATAAAAATGAGGAAGAGAAAATCCTCAAAGCAAACACTAAAACTCATCCTGGAGAATTGCAATAGAAGCATATTCTCAATACTAAAATCCAATTACACCAAACAAAAAACAAAATTTTGAACCTAAATGACAGAGTCAGGTCACTCAACAATAGTATAACTCAATTAGTTCCCTTCTCCCTAACCCCCATCCCCCCCCTCCCCGAATTCCAACTCCATTTCAAAAGACTGAAGAAAAACAAACTTCATTTTAATCCTTTCATACAAATAACTATCCTCAGTTCTTTATGCTGGCAAAACTAACTGGATCAACATTTGAACAAATTCAGTAAGAAACTACCCGAGAGCCCAGAAGAGAAAACATAGAAGAGGAGAAAAGGCCATTTGCAGCGGAAAGTGGATACAGGGAGAGGAACTAGAGACCTTTGACGGGAAGGAACATGACTTTGTACAGCTTAGGACTTGATTCTTATTACAGCTTGGATGATCCGGTGCCATTATAAATAACCATATTTTCATGTAGGTTCTCCACATTTTGGTACTCTTCACATACACAGGGTTTGTCCCGCCATATCAACAATGCTATCGTTAAAATAATTTTAAAACAAAAACTTAAAAGATGATGGGTTAGATACATTCTCACTGGCGTTGTTTTAGCTATCAAAATTAGAATCTCATTAACTCTCTGGAGTTTACAATTCACAGGTTACGTTTTCGTAATTAGCCAGGGTTGCCACAATATTGAGCATGATATCCAAAGCCATTAATCCTTTTTAGAAAAGTCTTACTGGCATCTGAAAAGGAAAAGAAAAAAGTCCAGCTAATATTCCCAATCTAAGAATGGGCACGTGAGCCAAGAGAGCAAAGTGTTGCTTCTCAAATTCATCTTCCTACAAATTCTGCCATTCCTGAAGCAGATTCAGCAAGATAAATCAACCTCAGTTTCAGCAACTTAAATTAGTCGCCTAATCTACAATATTTTCAGCGCAAACTCATTAACAAAAACTGCATCTACATCATTCAGCACTACATTGAACAAGTACTTAGCTCAAGAATCTGCTTACCTAAAAGAATTACTAAACTCAAGAATTAAAATGATTGTACAGATAAGCTGAGTAAATATTTAGTAGTCAGAACAAGGATTGCTGAGAGGACTATTGCTAAAGGGGTAACGCCAGATTGAAAGCAGTATCTCATTGACTCAAGACTCATGCACTGTGGACAGACCTATTGTAATCATAGAATACCAGCAAAATTTTATCCCTAGCTCTCGGCTCCAAGTATCCGATTCTGTTCACTATCAAAACCTGTGTTCCAAAAGTATAGGCAGCCGTGCAGAAAAAGGTTTCTGACTAAGGAACATTACCCGCATCAAGTGTAATATAAACTGGAATCAGGAAGAAAGGAAGGCCCTCCACCTAATGGTTAATCAACAAGGGAGATAAAGCGGCAAACTACTGTTGCCCCTGGGAAAGAAGGATTAGGGTGTGGAGTAGTAGGGAAACTACCAAATCAGGAACTGTTCCAACCAAATAATATGTATCTTAGACTAACCACAGCACGATCATACAATCTAAAAGCAAGTCATGATATGTCATTCCATTTCTAAGAAAGTAGAGAGCCAAATGTGGGATGAAGAACAGACAATAAACATCATCTTTAAGTCTCCCTTTTCCTTTTCCAGTAAGACACAAAACTTAACAAAGATACTGCAAAATATCGAAAGCTATTTGCCCTCCTTTAAATACCACCAAGAAATACTAGAGCTCATGTTGAATATCCAAGCTATCTTCATTTAAGATTATCGTTTTTCCTCTCATGTTAGACAAGATTCTGATGGAATGATATCCAACTGGTATAATAGTCAAAATAACTTCAAATGAGAACACTTTACACATCACAAAACACAAGTGATTAACCAAGACCATAGGTCTTTGATAATCCTTAGCTTAAAATTCAATGAATTGTCGAAATATCCAGTAGAGCATTGCAATTGCTAGACAATTTTTCAGTGCTATGCAGCTGCTTGCCTACTACTCCAACTTTTACATGTAATAACTCTATAACAAGAAGGCCTTCCAATCACGTGAAATACAAGTACTTTCTCCTCGATTAGTTATTTGTCACCTCGTCTAGCATCGAGTACAATTACAAAACAGTTTAATTAAGCTCCACAAAAATTTCACCTTATGCATTGTATTCAACTTCAAGCTACACTTGTTGCTTGGGAGCACCAGTGGAGCTCTTAGAATCATTTTGATGAGCACCACCCACAATTCCATCAGCTTCCAAGAATCTACTTAAATGCTTATCATCCAGATGCTGCTGAAAAAAAATTAATAAAAGCAAAAGTTCAAAAAATACATATTTACACATAAGAAACAAAGAAACTGAATTGAGCTTAAAATTCAAAGAAAGAGCTTACAGATAAACAATCTCTATATTTCTGCCATTCTAAAACACACTCCTCTTTATCCCACTCACCCTTCAAGAATTTGTCAGAATACCACCTACACAAAAAAAACTCAAGTTTTAGGTGAAATCCTCATACCCACATACTCAAGAATCTAAAGGAACTCTTTCTCACTTTTTCTTTCTTTGGACTCACAATAAATATTAGGTAAAAGGGGTAAAGATTACATCATAAAGTCTGAATTTTGACCTGTTGAAACAATTATGGTAAGCCTCTCTGAGTTGAGCACAAGGGGAAGTAGCCAAACGAGAAGCATTTTTCTTGTCTTTCAAGATTCCCATGTTTATGGCATAATATTACTACAAATCCATGAATCTGAACTGAAACCAAGCAGTTAAATTAAATGTTGATTCCAGAAATACTTGTAGCAATTTAGCAATTTCTTCCCATTGTCTTTGCTTCAACGACCAAATAAGGGAGGGAGTTTTGGGCCGTCAGGGTAATTGGATTGTTTGTGGATCCTTTAGCTTGGTATGGCCCACGATGAAGCCCAATATTGGTTATAGCTAAACCGTAAAATTTTCATGTGGCATCCAGTTCAACGCCACCTATTTAATTTGTACCCACTTATAAGAAAATTAATTGATACTTCAGATAGATGCACTTTTCTCTTCTTCTTTGCTGCTACTTTCTTCTTTTTGTGTTTAGGGCTTCTTCTTCTTCTTTGTTGCAAAATAGGTTTGTTAAATTTATTGTTGTTTTGATAATTTAATGATTGTAGTTTATTCTTTATAATATTTGAAAGTTATGTTTCACATTGGAGCTCATTTTGAGTAGATTTTGACGTTGAATTGTGTGTTGGTTGTTGAAATTCGAATAACAAGTTCATGTTTTAGAACTTAAGATTCAAAATATGAAGTTGCATTAAAGAGATTGAACTACTTAATATTTGAATTTCTAAAGTTGCATTTGAAAGATAGAGGAACTTCAGATTTGATTTCTGAAGTTGCACTAAAGAGATTGACTACTTAAAATTCGAATTTCTGAAGTTGAATTTGAAAGATAGAAAAACTCAAGATTTGCTTTCTGAAGTTACACCTAAGAGACTGAACTACTCTAGATCTGAGCAGTTACACTTTATAAAATTTGGTACATTGATATAACTTTAACAGTGGCCCCAAAAGTAAGAAAACCTCGAGTGATTTGCACAAATAAAAATATTTCTGTCGCCGTTTAGATTTTGTCCTTATTCAAGGAAGTTGAACAAAAATAACCTTCAAGTATAACTTTTATATACAAGTCTAGTCGAATTAACAAACTTGATGTGTTTATAAGTTACCAAAAAAACTTATGTAAAAACTTCTTGTAGGAAATTTCTTGAAAAATGAAGCTAAGTTGAACCATCCACAAAAATAAAGGAATAAAATATGTACAACTTATGAATTACTTTGTTTTTTATCTTTGTCTATATATTTTTTTGGTCATATTATCTTTGTCTATATGACTCTCTAATAGTGTAGTAGACAAATTTAGTAGATATGAAAAAGAAAAAAAACTTAACTTAGAGACAAAGGCATAAATCACAATAGGTCACCAATTAAATTAATCAGAGAATTTACTTTCTGCTTGTTTGTGTTAGATATAATTGATTGGAAGTCAGTGTAAGGTAATAACAAGTCTAACCACTCAGCCAACCAGGCATGGCCACATCCCCACTTCCAACTAATGACCCTCCCATCGGAAAACCACCGAAACCCCTTGATATACCAACTTTAAATCCAAACTCTGCTATGGATGAAGACAACGTGGATAGAAATTCCTTCAAGGAAGCGCTGCTCGATAAAAAATTGGCCTCCTCCACAAGTTATGATCCACTCCAGTCCGATTTACACACACAGGCCTTTGAATTAAAACCGGAAAACATACCAATCCCATTGTCAGTTGAGGACAAAATCAGGCTTTACAAACCTTGGAAATACTCCTTGATTATCAAACTGTTTGGGAAAAAAAATCCCACACTACTTACTCAAGGCCAAACTCTCCAATCTATGGAAACCAAATGAACCTCTCACCCTAATCGATCTAGGATGGGATTTCTTCATAGCCAAATTTAACAAAGAGGAGAGTATGAGCAAAGTCCTAAGTGAGGGGCCATGGTTTGTAGCTGGGCATTTCCTATCATTCCGCAGATGGGAACCAAATTTTGTTCCAGCAGAATCTAAATTAGCCATAACGACGGTTTAGATAAGATTCCTACAGTTGCCAATGGAATTTTACGACAAGGCAATTTTAGAATAAGTAGGCAACAGAGTGGGAAAGCTTCTGAAGATTGATACTTGCACCTCCTCTACCCTACGAGGAAGGTACACTAAAATACGTGTCCAGGTTCCTTTGGAAATTCCAGTAAGAACGAACGTTATTATTGACATCCACAACCAACTGCTCGTTTACGAAAGGGAATGGATACTTTGTACAGGATGTGGGAGAATGACCACATCCTGAGAAGCTGTGAGTTTCTTTCACCCCCTCCCCCCACCCAAGAAAACCAGCAAGTGACACCTACCGGCAACACCAACAGTGAAGGTACCACAAGGAAACAAACCTCTCAATGGCGCACTGTCCCTCTTTCAGAATATAGACGCTATACAAACAAAGCCACTCAAGTTAACACCCAGGTAAAGAGGTTCAATGCCTCCTCAGGGACATTCCTTGACCCTAACCAAAAATCGACCATGGATTCCGGAAAAAGAAATTCAACACCAAAGGGGACTACATATGCTATGGGGGCCAATGGGCAGCCATCAAATCCATCCAAAAGTGGCTAACATGAGGACCAAAAAATAACCTGGCCTACTAATGGTCCATCTCTTACCAGCTCTATGGGCAAAGCACACGCTAGCCCAAACCAAAGATACTATGGGTTAAAAAGACAATTATACACCTTCGACCAATTCACAGAAGATCCTTTATTTGGAAATATGGCTACTTGTCAGGGACAAGGGAAAAGGGTGGAGTCCATCCAAATTTTGAAAAATGCCCCCCCAAATCAAGTAATATTCCCGCGTTTGATACCCCTCCAGATTTGGGTAATTATACTCTGACAAACACAAATCCAAATAAACTTGCTACAGTGGGCCACCCATCCAACCCAGCAACCCAACCCAGCTCTATCCCAAACCCACACTCTAACAATGCCCACACCTCTCCGATTGCTTCTCTCTCAATAGAGGTAATCAATTTCCTGGAAAAAATCAAACACACCATCTTAGTCGTGAAGTGACACTAAGTGTCAATCCTTCAAGATTGAGCAAAGATCTCAAACGTCCTAACACGAATTTCAACAGCCTCCAAACGGATTATATTCAAGCAACTGAAGAGATGCCTCTGATTTCAAGCTTAACCGATGATCTCCCCCAAAATCCATCTCTCAATGGTGAATCCAAACAACCCCAACCCTCCACAGAAAAACAACCTACTCGCAATGTCCACCCTCCCACTACCTCCGGATTTGATGTCGAGATCGTGGCTGGAGATGGATCTACATGGTCACTCCCAGACCCTGCAAATGATGGTTGGGCCAGTCCGAATCTCCATCCCCATCGCCATCCAAGACCCACGCTATCTAGCATGTCTGGCGACCCACCTCCTATACCAGGGTTTGTCCAACTTCGGCCACCAACTATTGATGTCCACTCTCCTCCAAGCCTAATACATGGGCACACAACAACCCTTGTCTATAGAGGAGCTCAACATTCTGAGGGGCAACTCTATCATGCGATGCCTTTTTTTCCACTAATGGACCTGAACATTCCTCTCCCATCACCGCCCTTCACCATGTGGCCATAGGTGAACCAGTCGACTCCCCCACCACCAACTCAGTCCACAGCCATGGACTAGCTAATCAAGGAGAAGAACCAAACTCTAGGGTACCTCAAAGAGTCCAACGCAAACCTAGAAAACATCCTGAAAAAGCTAGGAGTCCCAAAAAAATAGTCCGCCTCATGCAAGAAGCCCACGTGATCGAGCTCAAACAGTCGTTCGGAGAAATACTTATTGCACTCTGCCACAGAAAACGAGTAAGCTGCAAACTAAATCTCCAAGTTCCCTCATCTCCAATCTTAAGGAAATTAGCAGTAGCAATAAGCCCTATGTTGGAAAGAGTGAAAGCGACCCCTGTGGGAAAAGGGAAGGGCCTCAAGAGGAAAGCCCCATCTCAAAACCCTTTACAGATAAACTTCATAATATGAAATGCGAGAGAAGCCAACAGTGTTGAATTCTGCAGACACTGTGCCTCCATGGTAAAGCTGCACAACCTTGCTGTTCTTGTTCTCCTTGAGACAAGAATGGCTGACCACATGCAGTTGACTGCTGAGCTACAGTTCACAGCTCAGTTCCAATCCCCTGCCATTGGGCAATCTGGAGGAACAATAGCCATGTAGAAGGATGACCTAGTGAAGCTTGAAGAGGTCTATACCACACCCCCAGGTGTGCATGTCATGGGAAGGTAACCCCTGATGGCTCTAAATGGCTTTTCTCAGCTAGTTATGCTAGTAGCACTTAAATGATAGAATTAGATTATGGCAGTCCCTTGAGGACATGGCCTCTGTTTATAAAGGTAGCTGGCTTGTATGAGGTGACTTCAATGAAGTCCTAAAAGCCAGGGACAAATTTAGGGGCAACAGCATTAGCAATAGTAGAAGCAATCATTTTTGGAGTTGTTTGAATCAATGTAGACTAGTTGACCTAGGTTTCAAAGGCTCAAAGTATATTTGGTCTAATAAAATATATACTAACAGGCAAGACTTTATCCTAGAAAGGCTGGATATGTGCGTTTCCACTGATGACTGGATTGAGTCATAACCAAAATCCTCTGTTACCCACCTCCCTAGGACCCACTCCGACCACTGTCCTCTACTCCTAAACATAACTAGTCAACATATAGTTATCATAGTAGGCTCTTTAGGCTAGTGTCTATATGACGTGGCCACCCTGGCTTCCCCTCCATTGTTCAAAATAGCTTCAGCTCTACAGATGATCTGTTGGGGGACATCAACATTTTTAAGTCCAATGCGACCATCTGGAATAGGCTAGTCTTTGGCAACATCTTCCATAAAAAGAAACACATTCTAGCTAGGCTGAATGGCATTCAAAAATCTAATGCCTACCCTTTAAGCACCTTTCTTCAAAACTTAGAATCAAATCTCCAAGCTGAATTCTCAGCTATCCTTAAAAATGAAAAAGATTTTTGGAAGCTGAAATCCAGAGTCAGCTGGTTATGTGAAGGAGAATCTAACACTAGGTTCTTCCACACAACCACCCTCAACAAAAGAAGGAGAAAAATGATTATTAGTTTAACGTATGAGGTAGATAACCAGATCAAAGACCCTAACCTTATCAAGGAGACTACCATAGGCTACTTTAACAACCTCTTTACCATATCCCATACCGCATCCACCTATAAAAGATATTACTGTGAGGGCAACCCTCTAGTCCTTAGTGATAGCATGAGGGTTTCCCTTGATCAATCCCTTAGTTACTTTATAATCAAGAAAGCCATGAACTGTTTCAAGCCCTTTAAGGCACCCGGGCCTGATGGGCTACACCCTTTCTTCTACCAAAAATACTGGTCCATCCTATCTACCCATGTCAACCATTTTCGCCAGAAGGTATTCCACACCTCAACCATGCCCTCTGAAGTTAATAAGACCTTCATATGTTTGATTCGTAAATGCCAGAATGTTATTATGCTTAAGAGTTCTAGACCTATTGGGCTGTGCATCACTATGTACAAACTTGTCACTAAAATCAAAGTGAATAGGATCAAACCCTTCCTTCAGACCATTATTGGACCATCACAGGCCAGTTTCCTCTCTAATAGAAGGGCTGCTGATAATGCCATAATTGTTCAGGATTACATCACCCATTTCTAAAAGATGAAAGGGAAAAATTCCAACATAATCCTCAAGATAGACTTAGAGAAAGCCTTTGACAGACTTGAGTGGTCTTTCATCAAGCATTCCCTAATGTTCTTCAAGTTCCCTCTTAAACTGATCAACTTCATCCTCTCATGCATCTCCACTAGCTCCATATCCATTCTGGTCAATGGGAGCCCAACTGAGCCTTTCAACCCTACTAGATGCATCAGGCAAGGAGACCCCATCACCCCCTACCTATTCATTATTTTGCATGAAAAGGCTATCAAGGAATATTGACAAGGCAGTCCTGAGAAAGGACTGGCTTCCAATCACCATCAGTAGGAATGGCCTAAAAATCTCTCACATATTCTTTGCTGATGATCTCACCCTATTTGGTAAAGCCAATAACAAGAGTTGTAAATCCATCCTGGCTACCTTAGAGGAGTTTAATAGAGCACTGACCAAAAAGTCAACTTTCAAAAATCTAAGGTTATCTTTTCAACCAACTGTCATGAGGATTGGGCCAATACCTGCAGCTCATTGCTAGGAATTAAGAAAAGCAGAGATATTGGTAAATACCTAGGTTTCTCTATCTCCCATAAAAGGCCTACCAATAGAGATTTTCAATTCATCATTAACAGTATGAACACTAGGCTGGCTGGCTAGAAAGCTAAAATGTTAAACATGGCTGATTGTACAACTTTGGCAAAATCTAGCCTGGGGAGCATTCCCATCCATGTGATGAGCTATATAAAGTTACCCTCGCACATCACCAACTAGATTGATAAAATCCAAAGAAACTTTATATGGGGAACAACTACTGAAAAAAGAAAGCTACACATAATTAAATGGGATACTATTACTAAGCCTTAGAACAGTTGGGGTCTGGGCCTTCAACAAGCACACATGAAAAACAAAGCTAGCCTGACCAGTCTAGCTTGGAGACTCTACAAGAACATTGATTCCATGTGGGCTAGGGTACTGATTGGGAAGCACTGTGGTGGTAACCAGCCTAGAGTTAAACCTAAAACTAAGACTTGGCAGTGTATTCGGGAAGGATGGAAGGTCTGTCTTAAGGCCTCTAGATGGGTTGTCCATAAAAGGGATATAGTCATCTTTCTTACTGATTATTGGATCCCCAATATGTAGATCCTCAACACAATCCTCCAGGGGCCTTGGCACAACTCTGACTTGAACATTAAAATCAGCTCTATCCTCAGCAATAGGGAATGGAACTTTGATGCTATCCACTACCCCATTCCCATGGACATTAAGTGTATTATTCAATGCATCTTCATCACTCTTTCTACCAAATCCGAGGATAAGCTCATCTGGAAGCTCAATGGTAATGGGCTTTTCAGCTCCAAATCCGCCTACAACTTGATTAGCTCTAAGATAAACTCCAAATCTCTTCTACTCTTCTGTTTTTGGAGCCTATGGCTCACAAAAAACAACAATCTTTTTGAAAAGACAAAGAACATTGCCCCTGTTAAACAAACCATTACAGAGCCACTGAATACTACCATGTGGCTGTACAACACAGGGATAAAGGTGAAACAACTGAAATCCACATCAATTGGGAGCCACCTCCTTCTGGCTCCTACAACCTTAACACTGATGGGGCTGCTTGCCCAAAATCAAGAGTAGGAGGAATTGGGGGTGTCATTAGGAATAGCAGGGTGACTGGGTACTAGGTTATATGAGAGGCTTACCACATACCACCGGCCTAAAGGCTGAACTCCAAGCTCGATGGCAGGGTCTCACAATAGCCCTCAAACACAACTCACACATCTACAAATACGCACTGATTCTGAACAGGTTGTAAGAATGCTAAATGAGAGAAACATGCATTATAATTCTATTATCTTTGAATGCAGGTCATTGATGGAGCAGCTGGGTAACCCGGCACTAGGACATAATTTCAAAGAACAAAATTAGGTGGCGGACCTCCTCGCAAAGGAAGGAGAAGAAAAAAATCTTTTGATAAAATAGAAATTTTGACAGTTCCTTCGGTGTTTGTAAACAAGGCCCTGTGGACAGACATCCTAGGAACTGTTTTTGTACGTAAAATCAGGGTGAACCCCCTTATAATGCAAGACAATGTTAACACAACAATCGGGAGCAGTAGCTCCCAAACAATAATGTGACTATTTTTTGCTATATTATATCATTATCCAGTTCACCAAAAAAATATTCAAATTATTTTGAGCAACGTAATATTAGTAATTAACTACTAATACCTCCTTTCCATTTTGTATATGAGCAGTGCCACAACCACCTCTATTTAGGTTTAAGAAAAGACGTCTTCTTTTAAAAAATAGTTTTATATGAAGACAGAAAATTATATTCCCTAGTAAATCATTATGTTATCCTTTTTTTTCCTTGTCTTTATATTCGTATGATATATTTGCACCTTTACTTAAAAGTTAATTTTTAAAAATGATGAATTGTTCTAGAATTGTTATTGATCTTTTGTTTAGTGAACTAAAGAATGTTTTTGAATTATAATCTATACATCTACATATATATATATATATATA
>MCJB01019468.1:87660-113404 GCA_002018475.1 Nicotiana obtusifolia | reverse complement strand
GGGGGGGAAAGCAATTCAACAATCGCTACTTTTCTTTACAAACGAAACTGTCATTTCTTTTAGTTCCTCCAATCTTAAGTATGGCTCTTTTGCTTCCTCTTTTCCTTCCCTGGAAAATCTCCTATCCTTGCAAAAATTCTTCTTTTCCTCTTCTTCCTCCCCTCGTCACTGGTAGAATTCTTCTTTTGTTTCTTCAATTTTCTTAATACCTTGATTTTTTGTTCCAAATCTTTCTACTACTTGCCATATGTAAATCTCCCCTCTCTATTATTATCATTTCCTTATCTCTCTCATATTTGGTAGCCCCCTTCAACGTAGCAAAAATCTAAGGATTTAAAATTTGAAGCAAATGATAAGATGAAAACAAGAAATGGTAATCTGTGTAATATGACCAATATTTTGGCTAATGGAATCCATCTTACATAAGCATAAGCATATTTGCAAAGTGTAGACTTTGTTGGCAATATTCTTTGGAACCCAAAAATATTGCATTGTGTGGTAGATATCATTTGCACAAGTTGTATCTTTTCTTTTACAACTAAGAGGACAAGACTTTTTTGACTATAAAAGGAAATGACATTAGTTCATTTTAAACACACCAACAAGACTTAAGTCTTCATTTCTTGTTTCTTCCTTTCCTCCTTTATTAAGAGTATTTTGTATGAGAGTTGAGTGTTGGGAAGCACTTGTGTGAACCCTTTCTTTGGAGTGATCTTGTGAGGTTATTCTCTCGGGGATATTTGGGATTAATTAGAGTATTTACTCTAATTTTGTACTCTTATTAGTATAGTAAAATTGCTCCTCTCCGCTTGTGGACGTAGGTCACACTGACCGAACCACGTTAAATTAGTGTCTTCTTTATATGCTTTAATTGCCGTTATTATCAAATTTCATTGTCTGTACTATTGTCATTATAACGTTGTTTGACTAAATTCTGCACTACCAGGTTCCCGATCCTAATAAATTGGTATTAGAGCCAGATCTAACCGGATTTGTTTCAGTAGCCAATATGACTTTAACAAAGACCTATGTTGAGAAATTTGATCGAAATGCAAACTTCGGAATGTGGCAATTAAAGATGGAAGTTATCCTAATTCAGGATGTCTGAGATTTGGCGTTGCAAGGAAAGGAGAAGAAGCCGGATAAAATGACGGATGAGGAGTTTGCCATCATAGACAAAAGGCAAAAGCAGGTATCATTTTAAATCTCTCAAATGAGGTTTTACGTGAAGTTTCTGTAGAAACCACAGCCAAAGGCATGTGGGAAAAATTGAAAACCTTTTATACGAAGAGGATGGTGGAAAATAGACTTTACCTGAAGCAGAAGCTTTATACAATTCGTATGGGTGAAAGTACCTCTATTCTCTCTTATCTTGACACCTTGATTCCATTCTTATGGATTTGAGTAATATAGATGCTGAATTAAAGATGAGGATCAAGCCGTGTTACTGCTTTGTTCTCTACCTCCATCTTTTAACCATATAAGAGATACTATGTTTTATGCAAAGGATAATATCTCTTATAAGGATATTAAATCTATCTTAAAATCAAAAGAACAGATAAACAGTGATATTACTGGGGAAGCTAGTGGAACTCAAGCGGAAGTTGACTTGTTCATTAGAGGCAAATCCGACTCAAAATCCAGATAAAATAATTTAGAGTGTCGCTATTGTCATAAGAAAGGTCACATTATCTCCGAGTGCTATAAGCTGAAAAATAAAGAAAAGCATAAGGAAAGGAAAAATGAGCACAAAAATACTGACACTGCCGAAGCAAGTGTAGCCGTTGATGAGACTGAGGGAGTTATTTTTTTAGCAACTAATAATAGTTTAAAATCTAACAATAATTGGATTTTAGATTCGGGTTGTTCATATCATATGTGTCCTAGCAGGGACTTGTTTTCTATATATGATTCAGTTGCAGGTGGAGTTGTCCAACTGGGTAACAATGTTACTTGTAACGTTATTGGCAAAGGTACAATTCAGATCAGAATGCACGATAGTGTGGTGAGAACCCTCACCGATGTTAGATATGTTACTGAGTTAAAGAAAAATCTCATCTCTTTGGGCACTTTAGAATCCCTTGGGTGCAAATTCACTGGTGAAAGTGGAGTTCTAAAAATTCTTGTGATCATGAAAGCACACAGATCTGGTTCGTTGTATACTTTATTGGGATCCATAGTTATAGGCCCTACTATAATTTCGGTATCAGACAACTTGTCTGATTTTGATGGCACTAAATTTTGACATATGCCCATTGAGGCTTTTGCGGAGAGGGTGGAGCAAATTTACTATATCAACTGGAGATTTGTAATATAACCAATATTTTGGCTAATGGAGTCCATCTCACATAAGCATAAGCATATTTGCAAAGCGTAGACATTTGTTGGCAATATTCTTTGGGACCCAAAAATATTGCATTGTGTGGTGGATATCATTTGCACAAGTTGTATCTTTTCTTTTACAACTAAGAGACCAAGACTTTTTTGACTATAAAAGGAAAGGACATTAGTTCATTTTAAACACACCAACAAGACTTGAGTCTTCATTTCTTGTTTCTTCCTTTCCTCTATTGTTAAAAGTATTTTATATGAGAGTTGAGTGTTAGGGAGCACTTTTGTGAATCCTTTTTTTTGGAGTGATCTTGTGAGGTTATTCTCTCGGGAATTGGGATTAATTAGAGTATTTACTCTAATTTTATACTCTCTTTTGTACTCTTATTGGTATAGTAAAACTTCTCCTCTCCGCTTGTGGACGTAGGTCATACTGACCGAACCACATTAAATTGGTGTATTCTTTATATGCTTTAATTACCGTTATTATCAACTTGCATTGTCTTTGTTAGTATCGTTATATCGTTGTTTGGCTAAATTTTGCACTACCCAAGTTCCTGATCCTAACAATCTAGTATGACTTTCCTCTTTGTAAATTTTGCAGCTTTACTCTTTTCATGCTGAAGGATCTCTCTTTAAACCCACTTGTGTGTGAGAATAGAAGCACAGAAAAAGTAATTTCATAATCTGATTTTAGTTCATTAAGATTATGGTGTCTGCGCACGAAGCCAGCTTCACTCCAACCAGAAGAACATGAGTATGAGTGTATGACTAAGGTTTTCTTTTTAAAGTCGATAACGCCAGTGAGTGAAATTAGCGAGAAAACGCAGGAAGAGTTTAAGTACTTTCTTAGATTCACTCTTTTTACTTTTTCGTTTTTGGTTCTTTTATTCTATCATATATATTTGTCTACGAGATTATCAGGAAAAAAAAAAAAAAAAGAGACATTTGATATCTTGGTGAATACCATTAACGTTTTTGAACGATTATTATTATACATTATAGTACTATGGAGTTTTTTCCTTGATTATTATTATCAATCATGTTCATTACTGCTCTTTTCTTTTTTCCTATTTACAAGATTGTACTGCACTAATGTTTTGGGTACATTTCAGTGCTTAATTTTCCTTTGGTATGTAATAAGGATAACTACTTTCCTTCTTCTTCTTTTTTAACCCTTTAAGACTGATTTTCCGCTGATCAGTGTGTGCCATTGGCATCATTTCTCCTTCTTCTTACACTGTATATCTTCTTATGTTTTAAGGTTAATTGAACTTGAAACAACACAAGTCGAGAAGAAAAGGGGGAAGTAATCAAAAAACTTAGCAGAAATGATGAGAGAAGTAATCATAGTGTTGAGTTGATGAGAGAATTCCCTAACGTTGTATTAGTGGCCACTCCTTCTAGACACGTGCAGAGAATTTCAAAAATGCAGGTTATTCCGTTTTTGTTGTGAGGTTTTGTTTTGATATCGTTGTATTTACATGATAATTATTGCAATGAAGTTAGGTATGTATTAGATCGTGTCATTTGTTAGTAATTTGAAGAATATGAGTATTGCGAAAGTGTCATCAGTGTACGTAGTGCAATATATCAGTTTTCTTTTGCTTTTTTTCTCCTTAATTAAGCAATTTCAGTTTTATATCTTGGGTTTTTGCTCGTATCACCCTTCTACCTTTCTTCCTCCTTTTACTATGTATTCATCCAGTTTTAATGACTACACACATAGAGAAGTTAGGTGTTTGTGATGGAGTTTGATGTTAATAGGAGAAGAGAATTTAGAAAATTAATAAATATTTTGTGTTAGTTAATGAACTACTAAGGACATATAGTGGGTCAAAAACATGAAGGGCACCTATCTTAAAATAATTATTTTTCTACGTTTTTGATTTCCCCCTTTTTCCTGTTTGAAATCTCAAAAGTCTCTCATATAGAGTTTTAGACTGTTTACATTCTCATCATAACCTCAGAAATAGTTGTTCAACTTCTTCTCTACACTTTGCACTTTTGTATTCTGCTTGCAACGATGTATGCATTTAACTTAGGTACAGCATTGTAATGATAAGAGAAGCTTTTTTTGCCAGCAAAATTGTATCGTTAATGTTGATTATAGTGTCCTGCCCCTTACTATCTCCTTCCTTTTCTTCCTTGCACTTCCATAGAGAAATATCCCAACTCTTTCTCTTCTTTATCCTAATCCCTGAGGGAAAATTTCCTCTTTCTTAGTTTAAATTTTTGTCATTTTCTTTCATGTTTGAGGGATCCTATTCTATTCCGATCCACTGTTTTAGAGAAGCAAATCCCCTACAGCTTACAAGGCTAATTGGAGCTTAAAGTTGAAGCACGTGGCTTGCTATTATACTTCTCTTAAAAGGAGTTTCATATGCTGTTGTCTTTGTATAAATATATAATAGTTCGTTGACTCCTTTTTTTCTAGCTTAACTGATCATAATAGCAAATATTGTACATGAGAGTGGCCATCAAATTTGCTGATGATGATTGCAAGTGGACACATGTTCTTGCTCGATCCAACATACTGTGTGTGCCAAAATTTTCTAAAACATTAGATTGAACATTACAACACTTTATGTTGCAGTTACGTTAGCCAATATCCCATCCCTGCATTCACTGTTGGTTCTTGTAACTGATGATTGTATCTGAAAGATAAATGATTTATAGAATGTGGGACTTTATTACTCTCAAAGGAAAAAAAAAGGTTGATTAGTTGAGACATGTTTATTTCTGTATGAGTTCTGTCAAAATAAATCTGTAAAAGAAATACATGTGATACTTTTTAATTGATCTATTTTATGTTTTATCTTGATATGTACCTTCTATCTTATATATTTGACTTTTTTATTTTTCATATTTATGTCTTTCATTATTTTTTTACTTTTTATTGCTTCTATATTAAACTTTAGAAAAAATATTTATTGAACTGCGTAAAACTCGAGTAAATTAACTAGTTTCACTGTAATAGGAGCTCTCAAATGATTTATTAAACTAGTCGAAGCAATATCCCTAAATAAAATAGAGGTAGCAGTGACTTACCCTAAAATTTATTGCTAGTCTTATTGATTTTATGAAATGTATATACTAAAAAAAACTGTTAGAAAAGGAACAAAAATAAACAAGCATCTTAAATATTGCGACTCAATAGAAAAAGATGTTGAAATTAAGTGCTTGTTTAGATCTAGCACATGGACACAATTGATTAGCATAATTAAATGAAGATATGATTCCTAACTATAGAAGACATGCAAGAATAATGTCAACAGTTTTCAAAAAGAGGAAATATTTATCTGTATTAAATTTTTTACATTAAGTCAAACAATTTAATTTTAGTCAAATTAAGGTAATAAGTGAGTGTGTGTATATATATATCAATCACTACTAGAAACTGCCTAAAATCAATCAAGAAATACCGATCGAAATCGGTTGAAAAACTGAACAAATCGACCAATTTTCGACCGGCTTTAATCCGTCGAAATTAGGCTGGTCAGTAATAAATAGCGGCCGAAGTCGGTCGCAATTTTTAACCGATTTCGATTGGCCAATTAAATTTCACAATTGACCCCAAAAGAAAAAATATGCCGAAGAAACCATACTGACCGAATTCGGGCGGTATTTTTTATTATGCAATTAAAAAATACACTGTTTGGGAATTAAATCAGGATTTGTACTGTGGCAAGATACTATTCTACCACTAGACCATTAGTACATTTTGGTTTAAGACTTTCTTTTATTTTATTTGTACTCCTTAATTGCATTTTTGTGCGAAAATAACCGACCGATTTCGGTCGGTTTTATTAAAAATATAAAATTATCGTCGATTTTCTAAAATGACTGACTAAAACAACTGACCGATTTCGGTCGATTTTTTGAATTTTAATATTAATTTATTTTATATTAAAAACTGATCGATTTCGGTCGGTTTCTTAAAAGAAATTTCACGGGACGTTAAAATATTTTTTCGTATTTTTGCACCAAAAAAATAAAACGATCGAAGTTGGTCAGTTTCGTAAACAAAAATTAAAAAATAAAATATTTTAACAAATCGATCGACTTCGATCGGTCTCGGTCAGTTGGTTGTGATCGGTTTTGACCGAATTTCTGATTGTGAATTAATCATGATTAGATAATAAAACTTTATGTATATGTGATGTATTTACAGAATGAATGTAAACCGACTCCATCTTTCCTTTATTCATAGAGAAGGGAATAAATCATTGTTGGGCGACATGAATAACCTAGTGCAATAAGGAAAGAGAGAATTTGCATTATTTTTGCCATGAATAACCTAGTGCAATAAGAAAAGAGCGAATTTGCATTATTTTTGACATAAATAACCTAGTGCAATAAGGAAAAAGAGAATTTGCATTATTTTTGACATGAATAATCTAGTGCGATAAGGAAAGAGCAAATGTGCATTATTTTGGACATGAATAACCTAGCGCAATAAGGAAAAAGCGAATTTGCATTATTTTTGACATGAATAACCTAGTGCAATAAGAAAAAAAAGAATTTGCATTATTTTTTTCAATGGTTCTTAATGTAAAACATTATTCTCATACTAGATGAAAAGCCTAGTGTGATGAGACAAGGAAGAAAGAATTTGAATTGTTGTCTTGCTATATTTGATTCTTAAACTAGAAGCCTAATAAGATTTGATACTCTTTTATTAAGTAATCATGCTTTCATGTGAGGTATACACATCAAATTTTTATAATAATAAAGTTATTCTTTACTTGCTAAAAGTCTCGATCTGCCTTGAAAGCTAAGTTAGCCACGTATCCTAGGCCACAAAGTGACAGCTACTAATATTTTTAAGTTGCCAAATATGATGAGGAAAAAAGTGGAAAATTATCATCTTTATATTTGTAGAAAATACATATGAAAGTAATTGCAGACACATAATATTTCAACTCTCTAGGATGTTAGCTTTATTCATCGTTTTTAAAAATAAAAATTCACCCGGTCAATACGAAATTACTGAATGTGCGATCAGTAGTCGCTAGGATTCATAAATTAGAGCTTTTACCCAAATAAAATATGATACTTTAGTAACTTAAAAGCTTTAAACTTTGTAGGTTATCTTAGTTGGGAAAGGAATTCCCTATGATGCGTTTATCTTGAAGTAATAATGTAAACAGTATCTACTATCTAGTTGGCAGATTACCTATATATTACCAAAATAAATGCTTAATTCAGACATATCTGATTGTATAAGCTCTCACTATTTATTACCGAGTAGGAATAAGATTTTTTGAATCCTAGCAGATTTACACATTCTATTACGTAAAACACTTACAAATAAATTGTTATATATGATATATAATGCATGACGATATTAGGTTATAAGCTAGTGATTAAAATGTTGAGGCAATTCTTCAACGTAATATTTTGGAACAATAATATAAAAATATTTTATAGATCGAAAAATTCCGTAAACTATTTGTTGGTTCACATATTAAAAGAATGATTAATAATAATAAAATTAATTGCCTATTAAAGTAGAAGTAAAAAATAAATGTACAATCATTGGAGAAACTTTAGAATGAAGTTCTTCATTTTTAACCAAGATAGTGTATTAACATTATCGTTTTAATTAAAAAAAAACATGGGATAAACTTGTGAAAATTAGAAAATAGATATGTTTTTTAACTCTATGAAAAGAGATAAACCGAAACAAAAATGATAAAATACTAAAACGTTACAACATAGGATTACACACTTCATAGTAAAACTCTAAATACTACACAACTCTCCTTTATAGGAGTCATCCAGATCCCAAGATTTATAACATAGAGAAAAAAACCCAACAATCTAACTTAAGATTGAACAATGGCGGAGCACAAGTACAATCAATTCAAAGGACAACCTCGTCTTCCCAAGTTTGCTGTCCCTAAGAGGTACGATTTAAGGTTGAAACCAGACCTTGTCGCCTGTAAATTCACCGGCGCCGTTGACATCTCCGTTGATGTTGTCTCTGACACCAATTTCATTGTCCTCAATGCTGCTGAACTCTCTGTTGACCCCAAGTCCGTTCTCTTCAAATCCTCAACCAAGGTGATTTTCTTGATTGAACCCTTTTCAAGTTTGAAGCTATATGTGTGTGTGTGTTTGTGTGTGTTTGATATGTGAGTTTTTTGTTGTTTGTTTTATTGACCATGCTTTAATCTTCAAACAAGATGCTTTTCTTGATTGACCCTTTTCAAGATTGAAGCTTCTCTTTTTATGTCAAAAGTAGTTTGATATGTGATTTTTTTGTTGTTTGTTTTATTGACCATGTGTTTGTTCATGATTGACCCTTTTTAAGATTGAAGCTTTTTTCATCATAAGTAGTTTGATATGTGATTTTCGTTGTTTTGTATTATTGAACATGTGTTTTTTAGGTATTCGAGGCATTGGAGGTGGGATTGATTGAAGAGGATGAGATAGTGGTTGTGGAGTTTGGAGAAAGTTTGCCACTTGGTTTTGGAGTTCTGAGTTTGGCGTTTGAAGGAATGCTGAATGATAGGATGAAAGGGTTTTACAGAAGGTATTGATTTTTCCCATCTTTAGACAGAAGAACTAAACGTTGAGATACTTGGTTTTTAATCTGCTGTAGTGATGACTGTTGATTCTCTTTTTCCAAGTATAGATGGTTATTGATTGCTCATGAAACATTTTCATTGTATTGTTGTCTTTTATATTTATGAAGAATATCTATCTATTTGTTATACTATATAGGGATTAGGGCTGATACTGATTAATTCAAGGGTTATACCTATGTGGAAGATACATTGGCGAGGCCCCAACATTACTATGTGGTGGCGTAACTGTATTAGTTTTAGACGTAGCTTGTTGATGAGGGAGCCAGTACATCTATCGAACATTTTTATTCCCCTAGCATTGGTGGTAGTCCTCTAGTTTAGTTTGGCGACAAAGCAGGAGAGGAAAAGGTTGTGGATCTGCTTATGTTGTGCCAATGCTCACAAGCGACAACCAAATAACAACGGTTTTTTAAAAGACTAGTCTTTAGGGTACGCGCGTTGCGCATGTATCCCGTTTTAATGAATACAAATTTTTAATGAATTATACAAATTTTATGTTTGAGATATTTTTTATAAAAGAAAAAGTTAAAGAAAAAAAGTATACGTTTTTTGAAAATAATGATTGTTGATCCTATTTATCTAATTTTTCACTAAATAAAGAAACTCTGCCCTACCGAACTCCAGTATTTCCCTATTTATAATTTGTAGATGAATGTTTTTATTTTTGAACTCCTATATTACATAAATAGCTATAATATTTATATATGTTTCCTTTTTTAATTATATAAACAGTACTAATTATTATTTAATAATTATTCTTTCATTTTAATTGGTCTTAGATATGTTAGGTAAAAGTTGAGATATTTATGTTAGTGTTAAATTTTATGTGTTGGTTCGACGTTTGCCTTCAATTTTATGTGTTTATTTGAATTGAAGTGATAAATTTGTTTTAAATATTAGAATTTCGTACGTAGTTCAAATAAGTAAGAGTTTAATAAAGAAAATTTAATTTATTTTAAAGTTGTAAAAATTAGATAAATAATTAAAGGATTATTTTGTCTAGTGTGAAGTCTAATTTAAAGGGTAAAAAAGGCGAATGACATTTCGATAAAAGGGTTCGTGCTTTTAATATAGTATAGATTAAGGGTCAGGTGGTCTACTGACAGGAGACTTTCACATAAAATTTATGTGTTACTTCATTATGATCGCGCTATAATTATGTAGATTGCTTAACAGTCTAGAATATGCTCACAACCAAGAACTAAAAAAACAATGTTCCTCTACTTTAGAAGTCAACTGAGGATAATTTTGCGGCTCATCTACGTATTACTTCATTATGTTTGTGCTACATGTAGATTGCTTAACAGTATTGATTGGTTCTTTGCAGTACCTACGAGCATAATGGGGAGAAAAAGAACATGGCTGTTACCCAGTTTGAACCAGCTGATGCCAGGCGTTGCTTTCCATGCTGGGATGAACCTGCTTGTAAGGTATTGCCAGCATTTCACTGTCTTTGGTGTTTCCACGTTCTCTTTGTTTATCTACTCTGTAATGTTAATTGCTATTGGAACCAGCTGGTCGTAAGATATTTAGCTATAAATCCGACAAAACACGTATGAACTTGATGATCTAATAACTTCTCGTTCTTTTTCTAATCTTTGTTAAGTATTTTATTTGTTCCTTACAAGATTTGGTTGGTCAGATTTTTCTTCGTCTTACTTAATATGAACTATCCAGGCCACCTTTAAAATTACACTAGACGTACCATCGGAACTGGTAGCTCTTTCTAACATGCCAGCTGAAGAAGAAAAAGTGATGGGGAATCTTAAAACAGTTCAATATCAAGAGTCTCCAATCATGTCTACATACTTGGTGGCATTTGTGGTTGGCTTGTTCGACTATGTTGAGGATTATACATCTGATGGTACTTATACTGGTCTTAGTGAATGTATCTGCGACCATTTTTTGTTTGCTAATTAACATCACTTTGGGCAGGAATTCCTGTTCGAGTATACTGTCAGGTAGGCAAGGCAAATCAAGGGAACTTCGCATTACATGTTGCTGTCAAAACGCTGCCCCTCTTCAAAGAGTATGCATCACTTTCACTATATATGTTTCTCTCGTTTTATTTACAAAAAAGGAAACTAATGAAGAAGAGGATCATGGAGGATTAAACTTGGAAGTTTTTCCCTGATGTAATCCAGGAATTAGTTTCTAAATATTCTTATTGATAATATACCTTTATTCCAGCTTAAGTTTCCTTGGTTTGTAGGGGGAGGGGGGAGTTCTAAACAACTGCTTGAAATGTATTCTAATTTGTGGAGTAAAACACTCGCAGGTACTTTGGTGCACCATATTCACTACCCAAATTGGACATGATTGCCATTCCTGATTTTGCTGCTGGTGCAATGGAAAATTATGGTCTTGTTACATACAGAGAAACAGCATTGCTTTATGATGATAAGCATTCTGCCGCTGCTAACAAGCAGAGGGTAATGCAAATTTGTTGGAAATTATTTAGCTTCCTATAATATGTGGTATTAAACTGTCTGATTTATATCTTGGACCTGTTGAATAAAAGGTGGGTTTTCTTCAGGTTGCAACTGTGGTGGCTCATGAGCTTGCTCATCAGTGGTTTGGGAATCTTGTAACAATGGAATGGTGGACACATCTATGGCTGAATGAGGGGTTTGCTACATGGGTATGCTGCTTTTCTTAGAAGTATATGCTTTTGTTCATTGACTGGGTCGATGAGCTGTTCATTCTAATTTTCTCTGACCGGTATTCAGGTGAGTTATTTGGCGACTGATAGCTTGTTCCCGGAATGGAAAATTTGGACTCAGTTTCTTGAAGAGGCCACTGAGGGACTTCGTCTAGATGGGCTTGCAGAATCGCACCCCATTGAGGTATGAAGCAACATTCATTCCGGTTCTTGTATTGTGCTAAATGCAAGATGGATTTTTGTGCTTAATCTCCAGTTATTGACATCTATTAGTTGGGCTAGCTTTAGAATTATTCTACAAATCTTATTTTGTCTTACCAGGTTGACATCAATCATGCCGGAGAAATTGATGAAATTTTTGACGCGATTAGTTATAGAAAAGGTGCATCTGTCATTCGGATGTTACAGAGCTATCTTGGACCTGAATGTTTCCAGGTTTGCATTTCCATTATTTACTATGTTAACATTTCTTTCTATTGTCTTCATTTTAGCCCCTTTGTGCTATATTTCTCTCGGCCATTTTGTTGTGTTTTTTTTTACATATACTAGTTACCTGTCAAGTACTTGTGTGTTGGATGATGGAGATGGAAAGTGGGAGGGTGGAATTAGAAAGAATAACTATATCATTCAATGCAACGACCCCTTTTAACATCTTATCTTTCCTAACTGGTGAGGTATTGTAAAGTATTATCAGTAGAAAGTTCAAACGGCTTCTTGACTAAGTTACACTAAAACTTTGCTTGCCCTAAATCATTACTTATGAAAAGGTGTTTGAATAGGGACGTAATTTAAGAAATTAACAAAGACCTTTGACATGTAAGTCACATAAATGTGTGTGTGTGTGTGTGTGTGTGTGTCGGTGAGAGTTCCACATGTTTTGTCATGTTCTTTCTTTGCAGAAGAATGAACGGTTTTATCATTACTTAATCAACAAATAAAAAACAGAATGAACATTTATATCAAGTCGTCCCAAAAAAGAAAGGTGTCATTCTTTTTGAGAGGAATGTGTGTCACCGGGGACAGAGGTAGTGTTATATATAAGAAGTCCTCTGAATGCTTGGGATCGTCACTGTGGGGATTAACTGCTATTCTGGTAATAAAGTCACAATAGTCTAGATTTTGGGTTGAAGAGATACTCGTATCTTCAACATTAATTGCATAGTGAGAAAGTAGTACTTTGTCTTTTCTATATTCTTGGACTTGATAAATGGTGTATCTTCTAATTACTGGAAATTTAAATACTTGACTTTCCAAAGGTAAAACAGGTATTGCTAATCCCATCAAGGTAGTTAAGACTTAAGAGCAGTAGTCAGCACTCAAAATGCTATTCATTGCTTGAATATAAAGTTATTCCAAATTAAAGTATTCTTTAATGAGTGAATTTAACAAACGCAGCAGTGAATGCAGTACATATGTCAATAGAAATCCTCCTGAAAGTGATGTTTTCTGGTGATAATTAATCAAATACTGCTATTGACCATCATTTTTGAAGCAGCAGCTATTAGTTTGTCAAAATAGAAACTTCACTGTCACGTATCTCCTCATTGACCATCCTTCTAGATTATATGATCTAGATTTTCTTTCCAGAATATGATGTAGAAGCCATTGTTGATTTTTGAGCTCATTACACAACATGTAATGTGGCTATTCTGTAAATACCACCAGCATATGCTTATTGCTGGGAATATATGAAACTTCACTTTACTGATTAAAAAAAGATTTTCTTTCCAGTATAACATGTAGCTGTTGCTTGCTTATAAGGGACTGATGAATTTGTCGCTTCTAATTTTTCATGAAACCAGAGGGCACTTGCTTCATACATAAAAACATATGCTTGCTCAAATGCGAAGACAGAGGATTTATGGTCTGTCCTTAAGGAGGAGTCTGGTGAACCTGTGAACAAGTTGATGAACTCCTGGACAAAGCAACAAGGTTACCCAGTCGTCTCTGTCAAAATAAAAGACCAAAAGCTGGAATGTGACCAGGTTATCTTTTTTCTAAATCAAATGCATATTTCCATTACCCAAGTCTAGTCTTCTCCATACTAACTTGTGTTTCTGTGCACCAGACACAATTTTTACTGAGTGGTTCTCATGGTGATGGGCAATGGATAGTTCCGTTAACACTTTGTTGTGGCTCTTATGAAGTTCGTAAAAGCTTCCTAATGCAAGAAAAGTCAGAAGCCCTTGATGTAAAGGACTTATTAGGCTCATCTTCTTCTAAAGGCAATCCCTGGATAAAAGTTAACGTGGACCAAACAGGTTTTTATAGAGTTAAATATGATGATGAGCTATCAGCTAGACTCAGATATGCCATAGAGAGCAAGTGCTTATCAACAAATGATAAATATGGTAATAATTACTGCATTTTTGTGAAGTTTAATATTTAATAATTAAAATTGACTATTTATGGGATTATGTTATCCTGAACAGGCATTTTAGATGATTCATATGCCTTATCGATGGCTTGTCATCAGTCTTTGTCGTCTTTGCTTGCCCTGATGGCTTCTTTCA
Organism: Nicotiana obtusifolia; assembly: GCA_002018475.1. Lineage (NCBI taxonomy): Eukaryota > Viridiplantae > Streptophyta > Magnoliopsida > Solanales > Solanaceae > Nicotiana > Nicotiana obtusifolia. Next base: position 99,302 of record MCJB01019468.1, on the reverse strand, counting down.
GGGAGGAGCTCGACTACACTGTTCTATCAAACCTGATAAGCGTAATTTCTCTACATTATAGACCTCTTTTAGTTATTAGTTCGGTCAGTCCAAAATTAACGGTTTTCCCCTCTTCATGCAGATAAGTTACAAAGTTTCAAGAATTGCAGCTGATGCTGTTCCTGACTTGAAGGATCAAATAAAGTTGTTTTTCATCAATCTTTTCCAGTTTTCTGCAGAGTATGTTACTTCTTTTTCGAAACTACAAAGCATGTTACCTTATCTTTGTATTTTTGGTCATCGTCCAAGATGCAGTTCAAGGGGGGAAGAAATCCTGAAACAGTGTAAAAGAAAGAGAGAATAGCGCATAGTTGGAGTGATTCTACTTTTAATGTTATAAACATAGATAGGTGAACGTCTTCTAACTAAAGCTATTGGATATAGCAGAGAGCAACATAATTCGGAACAGAATTATGCCTGCTCTGGCTTTCTTGACATTCATGGGTCAAGTCTATGATAAGAAAATGAATTTGTATTCTCCGAGGCTATACTGGGTGGTTGTTGTTGTTATTGATTCTCCGAGCCTAGTTCCTGACGAAAAAGATTTAGAACTTGCATATTGTTCTCTTTTGTCTAGTAGCTCTAATTCTAAGTTAGGAGGACTTGGGAGCTGTTTATAAGCGCTGAAATCAATTTAGAGATATAGTTTTCTTCTAACTAGATATCTTCTGTTTACCTATCTAGAACAAGAACGCTGCTGCCAATAAAGCCTTTCGAAAAGAATGAACGAAACTGGTGTGTTACAAATTGGTCACGTTTACCCTCTATTCATCTCCACACACCTGGAATTAGACATCACAAATAGAAAACTTTAGAGAAAAGGAAAACTTGTTTATGGAGTTGGAAGAGGGAATTTAGTCTAAGGCTCCCAGTTGAAATTAGATACTTGACCATTAATCTAATATTCCAGTGTGGCACAAAAGGTTTGCTTCTAATTGGACTTTCCTTTATCGACAGGAGACTTGGTTGGGATCCTAAACAAGGGGAAAGCCACCTTGACGCCATGTTGAGAGGGGAGCTTCTGAATGCTCTGGCTGCCTTTGGACATGACGAAACAATAAATGAAGCAGTCAGGCGCTTCCACATATTTTTGGACGACAGAAACACAGCTGTTCTTCCTCCTGACTTGAGAAGGGTAACTACACTTGAATATATTGTAACTCAAAATTCATTTCTTCTGTACCTATGCAGATCCTAATCCCTCCTTCCCATCTGCAGGCTGTTTATGTAGCTGTGATGCAGCGGGTGAATAAATCAGATAGATCAGGGTTTGAAGCTCTTTTAAGAGTTTACCGAGAGACTGACCTCAGCCAGGAAAAAACACGGGTTTTAAGTAATCTATCAACTCATGCCAATTATGATATTAAATGTTTTGATTATGAAACGGTATGTCCAACCAATAAGTGCATTCTCTTGTTCTATAGGTTCATTGGCATCTTGCAGGGACCCCGAAATTATCCTTGAAATTCTCAACTTCTTGTTATGCTCTGAGGTATTCTTGATTTTTACGTGGCACTGGATTATCTCTCTATCTCTTTGTGCACAGAGAGTGTGTGTATTTTGTTTCAACAAAATGTTCAAGGAGTAATCTGTGCTTGGAAATTTTAGGTACGGAGTCAAGATTGTGTTCACGGGCTTGCAGTTAGTTTAGAAGGCCGCGAAACTGCTTGGAAATGGTTGCAAGTGAGTACTACCTTTCCTAGAAATATAGCATTGCTCGAGTTATTTCTTTTATTACTAATTCCTAATAAGATACCTTTGAAAAAATGTTCATTGTAAATTGTATTAAATTGTTACCTGTAAAAACGTAGGCTGTAAGACTGAGGAATTCACATTATAGTCCAAAGTGCAATTATTTCAGGAGGAGGAAGTGCAACATGTTCTTATAAAATTACTAGTACCAAATGCTGCATTTCGTAACTGATAGATTGCTCAGAAATGTAATGGGACATGCATTCTCGATTTTTATTTTATTTTTCTAATAAATTGTTTGAATACAGGACAAATGGGATCATATCCACAAGACTTACGGCTCTGGATTCCTATTAACCCGCTTCATCAGTGCAACAGTGTCACCGGTTTGTTTCTGTTCCCTTGCCATCTTTCTCTAGCATTTGCATGCAGTTGATACTGTTTTATTGTAGGACAACCTACTTCAAAAGCTGTATCTATTGCTTATTTGCTTCTACCTTGTTGTGTAATCACAAGAAGCATGGAAAACAAATTTTATAAATTACTCATTACATATTGTCTTTGATCTTTTGGCTCAATCTTTCTTTTCTTCAGTTCTCATCCTATGAGAAGGCGAAAGAAGTTGAAGAGTTTTTTGCTAGCCGTAACAAGCCTTACATTGCAAGAACGTTGAAGCAGAGCATCGAGAGGGTTCACATTAATGCAAACTGGGTTCAAAGCATTCAAAAGGAGAAGAATCTTTCCGAGGCAGTGATGGAGCTAGCGTATAGGAAATACTGAAGTAGCTGTTGTTGAACTTAGTGTCCCCTTTAGAGAGTTTCTAGTTTCCATCAATAAAGTTAATCATGGTACTTTTTTAAATGATTATGTCTCTGAAAAAACGATAAAAGCTCTGACGATCCTTTGTTGAGCAAACTATAGGCAATAGGTTACATATTTAATAAATCGTGACGGTTGATTTTGAACTGCTTTTCTTGTGCTCAGATGAACCAGGTCTAATATATGACCAACCACAAATGAAGATACTATCTTTTAGACGTTAGCATTTCTGTTTGGAACACAAGTTTTAACTACCTCATACTTAATTATCAGCCTAACCATGCAAAATATTTCATGGATTTGGATGGACTCCGAGCATTATTGTGCATTGGTTAGCATATTTGCGCAGTTCCAGTTTACAAGTCACTTGGCTTGTCCTTCTAAGCTCTTTGTGGTGGCTTGAGATTTTCTTATCCCACATCTTGTTATAAAATGCATCTCTTTACTGTATTTTAGTTTTGCAGTTCACGTTTAAATGATTTGATAATTCTTCCATATGCAAAATTAGTTGGTAGTACTAGGAAGTGTAATTTAAGAATGTAATGTAACAGGCAAAATGATCTGATGAAGTTAATTTGCACCAGACTCAAATGTTCACTGAATAGACAGGCAAAGAGGCAATTGTATCAGTCCCTTTTAGCCACTTCAAATCATGGACCATTAGAACTTCCCTTTCTTTCCAGTGACCCTTAGGTCCTACCATTATGAATGAAAAACTCCTCAACAACCACTAAGGAACATGACTGGAAAACATAGTTGATCCTAAAATGGGATAAGCTCCTTATTCAACTATCATTGACCCACAACCAGAGGCGGATGGACCATAGATTTTTTATAGGTTTATTCGAACCCATCATTCTCTGCACGGAGCATAAATAAACATGAAAAATACCAAATTCTGAACCTATAATTTCAAATGCTGAGTTTAGCAGTAAGAACCTTAAGTTCGAATCCATCAAAAAACGCCAGATTCGAGAGTGAATGATGAACTGAGATAGTAAGTATCACATACTGTCATCTAGCTTCTTTCGCCATCTGTATATCATATAAACAAGATACACCGCATTGAATATCAGTGTTCTTTAATCGAGTCAACTTACTCTGCCTATACTCTGGAAACCACATACAAAGTATAAAAAGATGCATCTTTTCAATACAATGCAGAAGAGATCTCTCTACTTGCTCATTACTGTTTCCAAGTAATACCGAGGCAAATAACCTCACAGAGCCTTTAACTCGGAGGAATAATGTATGCTCCTACTTCAAACAGCTAAAGGAAGAAAAACTACATACAGAGAATGGAGCAAGCACTACAATACATACAGAAAGCTACTCTAATGAAAACCTTAAGTCCCAGATTCCCCTGGTAAAAATTAAAAGGGCTGGATATATTCAATCATATGAAGTCAATACTGTAAACCTATAATTGGAAACAGCTTTGAGAGATCAGTCATGTTAGGTTTTGCTCTTAAACTTTCTTTGGGCTTTCAAGTCCACAACAATCACCGTTATGTTGTCCTTGCTGCCCTTTTGTATAGCTCGATTTGACAAGCATTCCGCTGCTGCCTGTGCTGCTGGATCAATTCCTTGGCCCCTTTCCAAGGGAAGTGTTACACCATTCTTTTTATGCCACAGGAGTATGCGCTTACGAGCCAAATCACATGCCTCTTCATTTGACATAACATCCCATAAACCATCACTTGCAAGAATAAGGCATTCGTCGTCCTTGGTTCGAGGTATGAACATTACTTCTGGATCAGGAATTATCCAGGGCTTCAAGTACCTATCTCCTGCAACCAAAAAGCGAATAAAATAAAATGTAAAGGAAATAGAAGAAAGACTTGCTTGCTAACAAAATTAGGAGAGGGATTAGCATTTAGAGTCCTTGAACATACTATGTTATTCCCTATAGGGTAATTCTCATGTCAAATAGAGAAGGAAAAAAAGGAAAAGCAGATCGGTAGATTGAATACACATATACTATTCTGGCAAGCTCACAGGGTAATACTTTCACAGCTTAGTATTTAAAGCACACATTGCAAAAGCTTAAGATACAAGAAAAATAGCTTATATCAAAGCGGAGATGTTAAGTCACCAGCGTGTCACATTCCTACACAGCTTGATGACAAAAGTTGGGGCATATTGGCTATATGTTTAATCATGGATATCATAGATTAGCTAAGCCGCCGGAAACAATGAAATCACGTGCAGCAACTTAAACTACTCAATGTCAGTTTTGGCTATATTTTTCAGTTGATATTAGAAACTTGAGTATATGATCGACACCACTGTTTTTAAAAGCGAAGAGTGCAAAAAAGCGACAATCTCCACGGGGCTTGAAGTGAAAAGCATGAAGTAAAGCGCACAATCACAACATTAAAAGAAATAGCAAACATATATGAATTTGGTATTATAATAATCAAAATGCAATTAAAATTTAAATATTTAATTTCAGTATCATATATACATTAATGCTGATATTAGTCCAATTTCTCAAAGTTGAGATTCAGAGAACCAAGCGCTTCTTGTTGGGATCACCTTCGCATCATTGTTTGAAGCGCATAGCTTCAATCACGAAGTAATAGCAGTGGCTTTTAATTAACACCGATCGACACAAATTTCCATCTTATAGGCACTGTAATATCCTCTTCAATTGACAAACCTGCATGTTCAGCCTTCAGCTACAAGTGTTTGCACATGTCTAGAAGCAAAGCCAGGCTTCAGCACAGATTTACAATTTATTGGTCCTTTATGTAATGCTGGACCGAAGATAGAATGAGAAAAAGAACACTCTAACATTTCAAGCTACACATCAGATGGCAAAGGCACACTTAGTCACAGATATAAAAAGAATTGCACGAAAGACAAAATGAGCTCTCTTCTCATCATAATCACCATAATCAAAGGAACACCTCCCTGGGACCAGGATACAGAATGTTCCCATGCTTCTTTTGGTTCTGTTATATTTACAATTTTTGCCAAGACGAAGTTCATAGCTCAAGAATTGCACTAACCAGGTCCAGACAAGTGATGATCAGAAAACAAAGGCTTGCAGGAACATAACAAAATCAACCGAAATGTGTGCCTTTGTGGCCACAAGACCAAAGACATGGCTGATGGAAGGGCACAAATTCTTACCTTTTTTCAGCAGAGACAATATAATAGGAGAACTTGGTTTAAATGACTCTTAAAAAACGAATTTATTTCTCATCATATGTTAAACCGCCTACCTCCTATATTCTATGACACTTCTTCTGTGCTTTAACATTGAGTAATTGTTGATTGATGTGAAACTAGAGGCAAAAAGAGAGGAAACTTTTAAATGATTTTGGTGATAATATACAAGAGTTGCTCCTGAGTTCTTCCATCTACAACATGGTAAGTATATTTCTTTAACCTAAATAGGTAAGGAGTTAACATACACTTAAATACAAAATATTTCATGATATTCTAGAAAATATTACGACACACTCCAAAAATCAATCACTACTATTTGGTGAATGTAGATATATTGTGAATCTAGTAGACAAATCCTAAAATATAATCTCATTAATCAATTTGACATTCATATGCCCCTCATACTGAAGGTGGTGAAACAACTTGAATTTGTAAAGTGAAACGGGAAAGTGATGTGACAACAGAAGACGCGAGCTGACGAGATACTAACTAAAAAATGACGTATTGTTGGAAAACGACATTGTACTGATTGGAAACAGATGATGGACGACAACATGTGCTGACCGGAAAATATCGCTGGAAAAAGAGATTGGCACTGACGGAAAATGTTGCTGGCTGGCAACGTTGCACATATTGAAGACTGATATGTCATTGAGAAATTATGCTATGTTTCTCGGATACGGGTGAGGGTATCTGATACGTCTGTAGATCTAGAGGTCAGATCGTCATCACAAGAATTTTGAGACTTGGGAGTATGGATCTTAGTGCAAATACGGGAGTCTGGATACAGCTAATAAATATGAGGAACAATATATATGCATATATGAAAATTAGTTATTTAAGATTGTTGAAAATAACTCTTTTTCGATTAACAAGGTGATTTAAATCCATTACAAATAATTATATTAAATGGAAAATGTTTATTGCATAATTATAAATTGCTATAAATATAGTATTTTTATAAATATGGTAATATAATGTATATAATAGTTTGAACATAGAAAAGTAAGTATTTCTGTTAGAAATTTGGTTAGAATCTATCATAATATATTTATGCTTGTTGAGCTTTGTTAATAACTAGAAAGCATAAAGTATTTATGGTAGAAATAACTGTGTCTTTAATAACTAGAGAGCAAAGGTATTTGTGGTAAATAAATGCTTTATAAACACTTAATATTTTATTTATAAGTTATCTTGTATAACAGCAAAGTGTTTTAGTATGTTATGTGAATATATATATGACATAAACCAAAAATCAAACCAAATATACAATCAATCTGTACTTCTAGGCCATAAGTGTAGTCACAGAACCCAAATTTGGTTAACCCAACCCGGTGCGGATCCCACACTCACACCAAATTATGAAATATTGACACAAACCGCAACAAAGATCTTGAGGGATACGAGCAACATAACAACAATATTAATTTTTTCAAGAAATGTGATATGTGCTGCCTAAATAATAGCCCCGAAAGTGACCATGATAGGCGATACCTCCGGAACAATCATCGAGAAAATGTAAAAGCCGTGAGAAAGGAGATATAGGTACCATTAAAAAGGACATTGAAAATAGACAATAAATGTAAATTATGACAACGAAAATTTTAGTAGGGTAGAAGATTTAAGGTGGCACATAATATTTTACAGTGTCTAAGAATATGTGGAATATTCCGCAATATTCTCCTACTTATGTTCGATGAATCTAGATATGTTGTAGATCTAGACACATTCTACAATGTAACTTCATTACTCCTTTTGGTTTACAATTACATTCCTCAAAATAATAATCTACACACTGTTTCACAAGTTGGCACCATAATAAACAATTCAAATTCAAACTATGACTTGACGTTTTCCCTACCAAACCAACTTATTCACAGATCATCCATCCATGTAAGCAAATGAAACACGGAATGAGAAGCATAAGTAAAAGAGGGAGGAGAATGGCACACTCGATTCTCTTATTGGAAGGAAAGGAGAGCACTACAGTAATCAGTTCTCTTGGGAAGAATATTAGCGTGTGTGTGCTTATTTTAACAGCCGAGACACTACCTTGTTTTGATGTATCTTGAACAAGGCAATTTGCCAGTTCCAGAAAACTCTTCAAAAACGCCATCACGATCAAGAAAAGAGAAGGGTCCTGCATCGAGTACCTAAGCACACATGGTCTTCTCAAAGTACAATTGAGTTTGCTAAAGCACCAAAGTTTAAGATAAGTATCCAAAATTTTACTTGCAAGTTGTACAAGCCTGCACCACTGCAGTACTAGTATAAGCTTGTGGGTACATTATGAAGCCATTGCTCTAGCTTTTTTCGAAGCCATTGCTCTACTTCTACATGAGATTCGACTTCCTTATCAACTACAGGAACATGGGAAACAGTAATTGGTACAATCGTATTTTCTATAGCACTTAAAAGCCTCTCCAGGATCGTTTCAAAATCCCAACTAGACAAGACTTTTGTGGTAGCTTGTGCTGGCATTATATGCAACTTCATTACTAATGTTGATCTAAATCTATACAGCACAAGGCTTCCAGTTCCATGCTTCAGTTAGTGCACACTGTGATACCATTCCTAACCACATGGGCCATATGAGCCTACGGGTCTATATCACATGGTCTAAAAGACTAGCACTGATGATCAAGACCAATTCTCTATTTTGTTACTAGAATCATCTTCTTTGTTTACTCTAGGAGCATGGATAACCAATAACTGCTGTGTCAAACTACTACTACTATGACGTGCATTGCTGATATTAGTTGTACAATGGAGGATGCTGAAAGAGCCAAAACTTTTAAGTCATGAGCAATATCGTGATTAAGTTTAGGTATGCTCAGGTTCAGCACATAATCAAAACGGATATATTCTAAGAGCAGTAGCTGACTTGTAAAAGCAAAATATTCTACAACCTATAATGATCCCTAGTAGCTGAGTGATTGATACCAATAATGTTTACACACGGAATCCTGAGTCATGATTTGCAAATGCTAGATAACAGGGTAGGTAGGACAAACATACCAATAGACCTAGACATTGCAAGAACGCCAAAAACACGATGCCCATTCCACTGTATAACCTTCCCTCCAGCTGCTTCAATCCTTGCATATTCATCTTCTCGGTTCGGCTAATAAAGAGAACATAAAAAGAATATTGGCACCGAAGGATTAATCAGTGACATCACACGTAATTAAAGTCAGACCAGAACCACTGTTTCACTTACTTTGTGATCAACCGACAATGCCATGGGTTCCTTCCCACGGCACAGAACAGCCCTTGAATCACCACAGTTTGCTACTATTATGTGCGACGAACAAACAATGGCAACAACAGCCGTGGAGCCTACAGTTTCTGCGGCAACAGCCTCATGATTTCCCGTCCCTCCAACCTCATCATCAACCCTGAGAAAACAGTTGGTAAATGCCTTTTTCCACTGGTCCTGGCAATTTTGCCTAATACTTTCATCATCGAAATTCGCCATAAAGGTTTCCAACTCCTCAGCCAATACAGCATGAACTCTATTGCGGCAGTAATTCGCCACCTGGAAAATAAAAATCCCAAGTTTGTATCAAATAGATGTAAAACCTATGAGCTTTTATAACAGTGTTAGTAAAAGAGAGAGAGAGAGAGAGAGAGAGAGAGAGAGAGAGACCTGAGAGCCACCATGGCCATCATAAACTCCAAAGAAATGAGCCGTCAAATGACTTAAGCATCTACTCATTCCATCAGGGACACGATCGCCAACTAGCATCTGTAGAGGAATTCTCAAGAACCTAGGAACAGTTGCAAGTGCATCTTCCATTTCTGGTCTCCTTCCACACACAGATGTAAATCCCCATAAGGGTATATAGTCCACTTCAAAAACACTGCGACTAACTGCTGCACTTAACCCTTTGCTTAAGGGTAGCTGAACAACAACTTGAGATGATTTTGAGCTGGAGCTATCCGTAATCTGCTCCTCCTCAAGTTTGACGGCAAAGGGCTTACTCGCCTTATCATCCTCAACACCTGACCCTACCAGATCTCCGGGCTTAGCTATAAGTTCAACACTACAAATGCTTTTCTCAGCATCCACAAAATTCTGACCATATATGTCAGAAGCTACCTCAAAACCTATAAAATCATCACCACATAAACTACTGGAATCACTCACCACAGACAGGGAACAAGACATTTGATCACCGTCCAATGATAAGATCTCATCATCCTCGCTTTCCCTAACAACAGCATCACCAGCAATCCAGTTGTTGCTTTCATTTTCAGATATCATATGGAGCAACGGAACACCCTCGCTCCTACTTGATGATACAGTATCACTAAGGTCTTTCTCTGCAGATTCTGCATACGAACTTGTAGTAGTGTCACCCATTGAATTTAGCCTAGTGACATCCATATGACTACTACTTCCTATACTTGGGGGGTTGTGAAAGATCAAATTATTACCTAATCTAAATGGCAGAGGAGCAACCGCCAAACACATCTCCTTCATCAAAATCACTATCTTGACAGCAGTTAAAGTTACCCTCTGACATTACACAACCTGTCATTGTCAAACTAACTGATCACCTTTTTTCCTTTGTATTAACAATAATCTTCTCATACCATTTTCCATTGCCTAGAAAGATCTAACAAAAAAGTTCTTTTCTTTAAGCTCTGATTCTTGAAATGGAAATTTTGTCAGTCAGATCTGGTAAACAGAAAGTAGTAACACCAACTAATTACCCTTTTTGGTAGAAAATTCACCTAAAAATTACAAATCAAAGACTTGTCTGCACTTCACTTAAATTCTGAAGACAATAACCAACCGAGATCCCAAAATCCACTCAGTTACTCAAAACCCACATAAATCTTGATACAAAAAGACCAAAAATAAAAAAGGAAATAGGGTCATGTGAAATTGTAAAAGAAGCTAAAAGTAGCTAAGAATCACAAGAAACCTTGAAAAAGATGGTACTCTTTTGTCACATAAAACTTGAGAGTACCTTGGATCTGAGGCAACCCTATAATAAGAAACTTGAAAAATTAAGAGTCTTTTTCACACAATTATGTAACGAACAAAATATAATAAATGGGGATGGAAATAGTAGTACAAGATGGTAAACTAAAAACCACTACCTAATCTTTCCCTCTCTTTTTTTCTTTTCTTTCTCCTTTTTTTTTCAAGAATATTTTTTATCACAGTTCACACACCTCAGCTTCACTTTCCTTCTCATCCCCAGAAGAGTAATACTATATAGTTTTGCCCCAATTTACTTGGAAAGAGAAGGGAGAAGCATCAACAAATGAAAAATGGGGTTTGTTTATACAATGCAACAGTCCAATGTGATCTTTAAAAAGACTTCCTCTTCTTCTTTATATTTTTTATTTTTCATTAAATTAAATGTAATTTTCTATCTTTCAGTTGCGTTTAGAAAACTGTGGTGATGCTACGTGGACGGTGGACTAAAAAAATCATTATTCTATACTAGTATATAAGATGAAATAAATAGAAATGTTGTTTTTTAACACTTGCTACATCCTATTTTAATATGCTAGTCAAATCATTTAATTTTTATGTAGATTTCAACAACAACTCTTAATTTTTTTAAATAAAATAAAATATGTGCATAAATATAAAATACTAAAAGGTTTGTTTTTTTTCTTTTTATTCTACAACAGTATGATTACTTTGGGCATATGGAGTATAAATAATAGTAAAACATAATTCCAACAAATTGAAAAAAATGAAATAAACAGAAATCAAAGAGGACAGATGTCCAATCCGAAAGAGCATATTAAAACCCCTCCACCCATCTTTGCTCATCACTATTCTTTCTTCAATTCAATGCCCCACCATTTGTATTTTTGGCTATTTGGTGAACACAATTATTTTTTATGGAGTAACAATAAAACTAGATCTTCTTTTTTTTTTTTTTTTT
>MCJB01019468.1:36273-83122 GCA_002018475.1 Nicotiana obtusifolia | reverse complement strand
ATTATTTATAGTTGGAGGGGAAGTTTAATTTTTAAAGTAAAGTTGGAGGTATAAATAATTTTTGACAAAGAGCTCTAATCCACTTTTTATTTCAACTAGAAAATAACTTACACATGTTTCGCTGCCTCCGAACAAAAACATCATCCTAAACACTTTGTATAATAAAATTGATTTAAAATTGCATTTTGGAGAAATGTAAATATTTATTTACTGGTTTTGCTTGTACAGCTGAGATATTGACATTAATCTTCATTCAATATAATTAAATTTTTTCAGATCAGCTTCTTTCAAACCAAAGGTGGAATTGAAAAGAAAACAAGACAGCATTCGCCTAAACATAATCAATTTCTTTTCTTTATTGTTTGCATATAAATAAAAGAGTACAAGGGTCTAATCTCGAAGTATTTGATTAAAAGAAAGTTAATTCACGGATTTGGTCTGATTTGGTCCTATCTGTATTAGGTAAATCTGTGATTAAAAGAACCGAGGTTGGACTTTTGTTAATTAGTAGTAATACTATTAATCAGCTAAACAGATGATGACATAGAGGAGCTTTGTAGTGGTTGGACAAATAAGATGACCTCATTCTCATTGGATTTGGATGATGTAAGGGGTGCTGCAAGTAATTCATAGTTAGCATTAAGATACTTTTAGTTCGAATTGTTTCACTCTTAAAAACAATTATAATTCGTAAACCGACCAAAATTTATGTAGGTTTTAAGTAAAAGTTCGATATGAAGTGTCTTAAGATAAAAAGAGAATATAATAAAGGTATATTAAAAAAAAAAATTTAAAAAAACATATTAATTGATTGTAATTATGCTCTCAGATAAATTAACAAGTATGAGACTATTACATAAAAGATACTCATAAAACAAATATAACAATTAAAAAAGTTATAATAAAAAAAAGAATATGAAAGCCAAATTAAAAGTGGAAGGTGTGGCGAAACAAACTGTCTTTTGATGATTTTATGAGAAGATTGGGGTATTTAATGGCCTCTAGATGCTGGTGTTGTGCTAACCCAATGAAGGAGACAAGGCAACAGCTATTCTTCACCTCCTGTGCTGCGAATAAAGTGTGGTCATATTTTCTGTCTCATGCAGGTATATCATTAAATAGGATCACATTTCATCAGGCTACTATGAAGTGTTGGACTGCCAATGTCATTCCTCGATTGCAGCCTATAATGCAAGCATTGCCAGCTAGTAAGTGGATTTAGATGATATAAGTGGTGCTGCAAATAATTAATAGTTAGCATTAAGACACTTTTTAGTTGGAGTTCTTTCACTCTTAAAAGAAAATTGCAATTCGTAAATCGACCAAAAATTTTGTAGGTTTAAGTAAAAGTTCGGTATGAAGTTCCTTAAGATAAAAAGAGAACATAATAGAGGTATATTATAAAAAATTTTTAAAACAACATATTAACTGATTTTATTTATGCTCTCAAATAAATTAACAAGTACGAGACTATTACATAAAAGATATTCATAGAACAAATATAACAATTAAAAAAGTTTTAAAAAAATAATATGAAAGCCAAATTGAAATTGAAAGGTGTAGAGAAACAAACTGCCTAACGATTTTATGAGAACATCGGGGTATCTAATGGCCTCTAGATGTTGGTGTTGTGCTAACCCAATGGAGGAGACAAGACAACATTTATTCTTCACCTCCTGTGCTGCTAATAGAGTGTGGTCATATTTTTCTGCCTCATGCAGGTATAACACTAAGTGGGATCACATTCCATCAGGCTATTGTGAAGTGTTGGACTGCTAATGTCATTCTTCGATTGCAGCCTATAATGCAAGCATTGTCAGCTAGTAAGTGGATTTAGATGATGTAAGTGCTGCTGCAAGTAATTCATAACTAGCATTAAGACACTTTTTAGTTGGAGTTCTTTCACTCATAAAAAAAAATTGTAATTCGTTAATTGATTAAACTTTTGTAGGTTTTAAGTAAAAGTTGGATATGAAGTTCCTTAAGATAAAAAGAGAACATAAGAGAGGTATATTATAAAAAAATTTATAAAAAAAAAACATATTAACTGATTGTAATTATGCTCTCAAATAAATTAACAAGTATGAGACTATTACATAGAAGATATTCATAGAACAATTATAACAATTAAAAAAGTTAAAAAAAAAGAATATGAAAGCCAAATTGAAAGTGAGAGCAAAAGGGGCGGTTGGTGAGGAAGAGAGAAAATGATAAAATACTTTACTATATAGGTTCTTAACCTATAGTGTAATGTTCTGAGTTAGATAATGATTATGACATTAATAAAGTAATAATAAAAGTAAAATATTTTTAATTTTCTCAAATATTTTTCTTCTTAAATATCTGAATAAAAAAGTGTGTTTTTGAAACTCAGGGAACATAATGAATATGAAAAAGAGGAACGCTCTCTTTGAAAGAAAAATTTAATTGTCGTTTGTATAAATGCGGGTTTAAGCCACTGAAATAAAATGGAACATGGAAAAAAAAAAGAGTTTAAAAGATGAATAAATTTGGAGGAGTTCCAAAGTAGGGACAACACGATTACTTTTTGAATAAAATGGTAAAAAGTGTCTACCTCCTAAGGGCTAAGGGAGGTCATTTGATATCCAAATAAGTGGAAAAGTTGGGGATAAGCCAAACAAATATAAACTCATTTGAGCACAATTTAAAACATATTCACTAACTCTAACCATGAAATAATACAGATATTTCGTGTATATAAAGTCCTTTAGGGCATAATTTTAGTCCATAGTAGGCCACTTTGCACCTAAAAATTCATTTGGCCAATAAGTGACAGTTTTTCTAGTTTCGGAGTTATTTTTATTAACTTCGACTTCTGTTATCTTTTGTATATGATTGTCTTTTAGGCTTTATAAGCCTTCTTGTTGATTTGTTGGTGTGAATTTGGAGAGAGTTATGTAATCCTTAATTGATAGAGGTATATATGTTTTAGACATGAGTTTAGGAGTTTACATGCTAGCAAACACTTTATTAGATTATTATTTTTTCTGCTATACTTTTCTCAATATTCTCAATGCTTGAATGATTCAATATGTTGCCTTTTTCTCGTATTTTAACATTCCCATGCAAAGTGTTGCTACTTGGGAGTTGTAATTTACTATAGAGTTTAAATGTATCGTATACTAACCTTAACTTCTCCTATACCCGTAAGTAATCTCTTATTACTAGAGATTGAGTGCATCACATAACTTTAATCATAACGTTAAATATTCATTTCTAAACTATAAATTGTATGCTTCTTTTCCCATAGACAATCATACTTAATCTAATACCTATATATGCTCAAAGCAAATTTGAATTCCGTTAGTTTTCTTGATGTAAAAAAAAAGAAAGGCAAAATCTCTTGATAAAATTAGATAATTAACCCACAATGATATATCAAATAAGATTAAATTTATATTGCACTATTCAAAATATAGTTGAATTAAGTATAAGCAACTGAAATGTTATAAAGTAATAACTTAGTACAATTCTTAAGTTATAAAAGAAATTCAATAAAATCTCATACTTTCACTCTTCATTATAACTATTCTTATGTCTTAACTATAAATGGTCAATATAATCATTTATTAACAAATTAAGCATGATAAATTTACATATATGTCCCATTCTACAATGCAAATAAGTCTTTACTTTTTGCATTAAATTTTAATGTTGAGATGTACATTTTCTTTAACAGCTTGTTTGGATGGTTATTACCTATTGTATTTTATCGTATTGTTATTTTAAATACGATGTTTGTTTTTGTTGTTACTTAAATTTTATTGTATCGTATTGTTAAATCCGTCGTTACATAACAACGAAATGTGCCACTTTATGTAACGACCGATTTGGTGTGGTTGCATCGTTATCTTGTCTTTTTCTCTCATCTCACCCTTCATTATTATTAAATAATTTTATTTTATCATTTACCCAACCTATTTATATAATAAATTTAACCCGTATCATAGTTTTTCTTTATAATATTGCAAGTTTATTCTTTATATTGTTGGTGTGTGATATTATGAAATAACAACAAACAATATAATTTATCAAAATATTAAATGCATCAAACGATATAGTATAATACAATATAATATAATACGATACATTATGAAATAACGTGTAACAACCATCCAAACAAGTTGTAACTGTAATACGCTCTTTGTTAAAGTAAAGATTGCAAGGGCTACTTTGATAATTCGGATTCTCTTTGAACTTCTTCCATCATGGCTTATCATTGGCATTGCAAAAGTTTACAAACTAACTCTTGTGACAAGTATTTTTTCCACGAGGACAACAACTTTGCCTAATTTCACAAAAATAATTGCCTCCCATATTCCCATTAAAAGAATTGATTGAAGGTGTGTTTAGTAAACTTTTCCACAAAATATCTTTTGATTTTCCTATGTATTGTTAGATTAGATATTTGAAAAATATTTTCGTATGAACTTATTTTTTTTCGATTATGAAAAAAATAATTTTCATATCCTTTAATTTAGGAGGAAAAAACAACACTTCCAACCCATACTATAATCCATGCCGACTCCGACTCAGCCCCACTCTTCGCGCCTTGGCCTTGGTCCCCCTCCCTGGCCCCAACACACCCCCTCCTTATACCCACCAACTCCCTCATCCCTGCCGCACCTCCCACCCCCTCGTCGCAAACCACCATATCCTTCCATCACTCCCCTGCTCACCCATCTCGACCTCCGAACCCCACCACCCACCCACCTATTCTTTTTTTCCTAGTATTTTCCTAAATTCTATATAAATATTTTTGGGATAATATTTTTTGCTTACTAACAAATTATAAAAAACTAAGTAAGATAATTATCTATTTATACCACATGTTGAGTGTGTTTTGCTGGTTATTTCTTAATTTATAAATTTTTGATCGAAAACATATTTTGCCGGGTCACTCAATATCTTTAATTTTCTCAAATATCAATTCCTCGCCAAACACAGTCCATTAATGCTTTTAATCTCCGTTAAACAAAACAATAAATATAGATCTAAAAGAATTAAGAGATGATTTCTATTATGTTGAACCAATTAAGTTTACCTAAACTATTAGGTGTGTAATTTGAAAAGGCAAGAAAAAAGAATACTTAAACTATACAAGAATAATTCTTTGGAAACAATATTTTTACTTCTTAAGGCAGGGGTAACGTATGCCTATGCATTATCCTCCCCGACTTCTCCTGAATTCCACTTGGTTATCGTTGTTATTGTAAATTACACAAGAATTATTTTCTTAAAAGAAACAAATAAAGGTTTGAAAAGTGGCCAAATCTGTAGTTTAATTGAACCTAGAGGACTACCAATACAATTTCCGCCACAAAAAGCAAAAAAGCAAGGAAAAAAAAAAAAGGCAAGTTCTCTTAAACCCTACGTCCCCCTCCATTCTTCTTCAAACCCTACCATTCCATTCACTCCGCCGTATCTCTCCACAGCAAAAAAGTTCTAAGGCACATTCACACACACAGAGAGAGAAGCAAAAAACAAAATCATATCGAGTAATGGCAAGCAGTGCAGAGCCTGAATTGGAGAAGAAAAAAGTAGAAGAGGAAGTAGTAGAAGAAAACCCAAGTGCTGCTGCAGATGATGAAGACACTGGCGCTCAAGTTGCTCCAATTGTGAAGCTGCAAGAAGTTGCTGTCTCCACTGGTGAAGAAAATGAAGACGTTCTTCTTGATCTGTTAGTATCCCCTAATCTTTTATTTCACTGATTTTCCCACTTAAAGAGTATAGATTTGCTTATTATTTTTTTCCCAAAAATAAAACTTTAAGCTCTTCGAGATTGCATAAATACTACTGTGTCTCAATAACCAATCTAGTTGGGGTCGGCTATATAAATGATCGTTAATCATGTTGCACCATTTCGACTCTTTCATTTGATTGTGATTTCAAATATTTTTTAAAATTGTTTTAAGTATTAAAAAAAAGCTTTTTGTAGAGTTATCTCGTACCTATGTTGCTGAGTGTTGGCAAATATCGGGTGGAATAGTTGAAGCATGCCACCACATGACTAAAAAATATTTTAAAGTATAATGCATAATTATATTACTATCTTTTATGTCATTTTTATGTATGTAATCTTATTCCAAAAGTTCAAGGAAAGTGAATTGAGTTTATTCTTGCCAAACCCCATTCTTTGGGAGGGATGGAGTTATACATAAAAATTTGGTGAACTATCCCTTTTGCGAAGCAAAAAGATAGAATGATGATTGTTTGTGATTGTAATTGTGACGTGGTTGTGGGTATTGTAGGAAGTCAAAGTTATACAGATTTGATAAGGAAGGGAATGCATGGAAAGAGAGAGGTGCTGGGACTGTGAAGCTTCTCAAGCACAAGGAAACCGGAAAGGTTAGGCTTGTCATGAGACAATCCAAGACACTGAAAATCTGTGCCAACCACTTGGGTCAGAATCTCTTTTTCTCGTTTTGTTTTGTTTTTCTATTATGTGTTTGTGATTGTATTTATTCTGAAGTGTTGTTTGATAATCGTTTGTGTAGTCCTTCCTACTATGTCTATTCAAGAACATGCTGGAAATGAGAAGTCTTGTGTGTGGCATGCTGCTGATTTTGCTGATGGGGAACTAAAAGAGGAGACTTTTTGCATTCGTTTTGCTTCAATTGAGAGTGAGTGCTCTGTTTATGCATCTTTTGGATTTTATTGTTCTGCTTTTAGCTAAAAGATGCTTTTCGAGTAATTTTTCTTCTTTGTATTTGATGTCTGCCTACCACGCGAAAGTGCTTTGGACAGGATTGCCATATGCTATTTTACGTGTTCTATGTCAAAAGGTGATTTATCAAGTGCCAGATGAAAAATGAAATAAGTTAACACATAGACTGGGTCACCAGTTAAATCACATGCAACCTCCTTTTGTAGGCGTTGAGATTGGGGAACCTCTAATTTAGAGTGCCCTAATTTGTATTTAAAGACATTATTAGTAATGAATAAAAATGGTTCCAAATGGAATGGATATAGAGGATTCCTTGATAGAGTCCAGCTAGTTTGAGTTTTATGTGTTAGTAGTTATTCTATGCTACCTCCTTTTTTTTGTAACAACATTGGAGTAAACCTAGAGTGAGATTACTTATAAAAGAGAGAAAATAGGAGCAAGTGTAAAACCATGATTTTCTACTTTCTAATGCGAACAGATTTTTGCATTGAATGTCCAAATGTAAAGGTGTATTACATGATAGTACCAGGAGAATTATGTCTGGTAGAGACCAAAATGTGTAGTTTATATCTTCTATTATTTGGAGATAGACTGGGATATGGTTTGAAGAGTGAAATAGCATAGCTATTCTCGAAAAAGAGTGAGATAGCATAATTTTGTCGAACTAGCTTGGAATGAGTATGATATTAACAATATGACGAAAGATGAGCATTATCAGCATATAAATATAGGTTCTACACGTCTATGATAGCTCATACTAAGGAATGGTGTTTGGGAATTGGTACTTGTATGGGTTTAGGTACTGATTAGAGTTTGCCGATGAATTATGGTAATAAAGTAATGTTTATTCACTAATTTGATTTTGAGGTTGATGAATCTAGTATCAGAAATGAATTTCCTGGGATATTCTTGACTTGTAAATCGCAATTTTCTGAGTCCATTCCACATTATAGTGATTACTGATTAATGGCTCCAACCTCCTTGAGTACATTCATTAAACTTGATAACATTTCTTGCATGGGTTGTAAAACTGCAACTCATCTTAAATCAACACTGCACAACTGTCTGATATTACTCAGGATTTGGAGACTAGAGTTATATGAGATAATTGGAGCGATTCTTCACATTACCTCTGGGTGCTTCAAAACCATAATATAACTTAGTTTTTATCTTGTCTCTCAGATTGCAAATCTTTCAAAGAAAAGGTTGAAGAAATTGCTGAATCTCAACAGACGAAATCTGAAGAAAGTGAAGGAGCTGCTGCTGCTGCTACTGAACTTATTGAAAAACTTAGTGTTGAAAGCAAAGATAAAGAAGACAAGGCTGAAGACAAAGAAGCCCCTGCACCTAAGGAAAAGGAAGATAAGAATGAAGAGAATGCTGTTGAGAAGAATTAAATTGTTTGTGTTTGTCAGTCAGGGTTTTCCTTTTTGAAAGGTTTATAGTATTCATTGTTTCTGTCTGATCCTATAGATATGATAGATATAAGCAATGTGTCTTGTGGTCTTATTTGTTGGTCTTTGTGGTGGTTTGAATTTTAATTGGGGTCTGGAGTCGAGTGCAGTTTCTTGTTTTAATGGTCTTTGATGTCTTGTTGTACTTATTAATTGTGAGTTTGAAATTTTGGTTCACAGGGTACACCACCCAGTATAAGAGAAACATGAGTCAAAACCTTAGTGCTGTACTAAGGTTATTTCGTGGTATAGTTTATGTGATTTCTCCTTTGTTTAGAAAGTGGGAAGGGATTAGGAACTTAACTTTCGTCATTTTGGTTTTTTCAAAAGGAGAAAGTTGAAAGGTGAATTAATTATTTTTTGAATGGCCTCTCTTAAACTTTGTTTCAGGAGGTGAATCTGCAGGAAATTTTAACGTTGAAGCAACGGAGCACTTTGTTTCTCTTCGTCTTAAATGAAAGAAAACGATTCTTTTGCATTCTTGACTTTACATACCATTCCTTTTAGTTCCCTGTTTACCTACCAAAGGTTCAATAGACACAAGCCAGTTTCTTAGAAGACATTGGAAGAATGGAAGCCAAAATGTAAATTTTAAGGACCTTGGAGGGAATATAAGGACAGCATGTTAACAGCCCAAGAATGTGGCTTAGCCATCAATAAAGTGGTGAAAAACTTGGGTTAATGTTCCATGTGGTAGTAGGAAGTAGTTTGTCCTTGATTTTGGGTGGAATAGTCGAAGTGGTCGCAAGATGATCTAAACACCACTATTATGTGTACATATAGAAATAATGACGGCATGTTATCTTTTGCATGCTACACTATGTTTTGGACTTTGGGAATCCTCTCAAGGAAGTTACTTTGCCATGTCTCAATGCTTCTGCACAAAAGGTCTAACATATCACGGTCCTCAATAACGGAAAAGCCTCACAAGAAAGGGAGAACGAATAAAACCAAGAGAGAAGATGGAACAGGATATCAATATTTTCTGGTCTGCTACAGATGAAAACATGAAAATACAAAGTTGAAACCTCACAGGCAGATGCAGAGTTTTGCCAGTATATGAAAAAAAATGATTGACCCCAAAAGTCGAAGACTTTATGCTTATTTCCATTAATTAAAATTTATATGACCAGAATCTGCCACAAGAGAAAGCATTTGATTGCCAACCTGGGCAGCCAGGGCAATATACACCAATCAGCCTAAGTTTCTATTGCACAAATCTTCCATACAAACAGTTTTCCATGTCCTACAAATCAACGAAGTTTCTCAAACACTACTGTACAGTTGCACGATATTTCTGCAAAATGCAGAGGGAACCATCTTGAATGCTGATGAAGGGGTGAGCAACCTGATCAAATACAACAGGTATATGCTACCTCCCCTTGTAGTTCCCTTGTCTTTTCCAATTAAACATTGGCAATATCATGGAGATATTGCATTACCAGTAGATGTTATCATCTCCATATCTAGATCTCCAGCTCTTCCTTTTCTTGCAGGATAGTCCATAGAATCACCTGCAGACATATTAATTAGACTAGTAGAAAAACAAGTTTGGTATTAAACAACATTCAAGGTCATAACACTTGCTGAATATGGAATCAATAGATGGTCGTCTAGGTGATGTGTCCCTTGTAGGATCTGGGGAAAAATGAAATAAGGATGACATCACCTCTGCAGTTAGAAGTAGACAAGGATACAACTAACTTTTTCCATTTCATAAAGCAAACAGAAACATGAAAACTAAAGTATATTACTCAGTGGTAGAAGGCCTTGAAAGGGGAACAAATGACTTACCAGGAGAGTTGCGTAGTGCCTTGACAGCATCGAAGTTTTTGTATGTATAGCCCACAAAACTTAAATCTTTTGGAGTTAATGACATCTATAAACATGAAACCCAAAGTCAGTCAACTAACTTCCAGAGGCTGCAAAGAAAAATTAGTAGGACCTTATTTTGCATTGATTATTTTAAATTGAAATATTGGTAATCTTCTTATTGGTTAGGTACAAGAATACTAAGATAAATGGGACTACTGACACATAAATTTCTAGATGTACCACAAATCATGCAGGTTGCACCAGAAACCCTAAGGAAAACTTACCATCCTTTCAGAACACTTGCAAAGTTATGCTCAAATCCATGTTTCTAAAAACACTTGCACAGACACTTTTATATCCACTTTTAAATTGCATCTAGCTTTGTTTCATTATTTTATCATGTAAGGACAGGAATCCCAGGAAATGGACATGTATTCTGAATGCGAAATGCCATGACCTTTAGGGGACTAATGCAAGCTGATGTATAAGAAACAAAACAAAAAGATCAAAATAAAAGATCCACTTCACTTTTTTTCTTTTTTCTTTTTAGTAGTAGAGATATGAGTAAAAAGATCTACTTTATTAACGATTCATAAAGCATGTTATAAATGTCCAGACGGGTAAGTTTTACCCAATGTCTGCATGCAATTATGTGGTGTCAATTGGATCAATATATCTATTACTAAAGAAGAAAAAAGATATATCCTTCTCAAAAAAAGAAAAAGATATAGAAAATATATAAAAAATCTACAGGCCTCAGCGGTACATATACATAATTTAAGAGCAACTGTTTGCAATATTCAACATAGCTTGTATATATATATTTTGGATAAGAGTTGATGAGAACATATTAGATATATTTTTTTTAAAAATGGAACCAAAACACGATTCGATAGTATATTCTGAGTAGTAAACCCTTCTAAGCTTCACTCTTTTGCTCGTTGCTGCAGAATTTCAGGCAAGTGGCAGGTTAAGGATGCACATACTTTATCAGATTATAGGCCATAACATTCTACCATATTCATAAGGTGCTGAAATGGATACAGAAAAGAAACACTTGGTTACTAACCTTCCGAGAAGGTCCCGAACCGGATCTTGCTGATGATGTAGTAACCATCTAAGAAGAAGTCCAGAAGGCAAGAACAAAGTTACTTACAAGGCGAAAGACATGTACAAGATAAATAAACCACTAGAAGACTATATTTGAACTAGAATAAGATCGGTGACAAAGTATAATAATCCAACTTTAGTTATGGAAGCATAAACTGTGAATCAAGCATATTCCTGCAAATAGGTAAATCAAAGATTGAAGACTGCAAGTTTGAAAATCAAACCCAAAATCCTCACCAGGAGTTGCCTTTAAAAGATACCAGAACTATAGATCATGCACACTATCGAGTTGACAAAGTTTGACTAGAAACAGAGATAAGGAGAAAGCTTGACTAACCTAACACACTATAGCAGTAAGTATAACATTCAGATTTCGGCATAAAGTTAACTAGTAGAAAAGAATAAGCTACTCATGGAGTCATAAAAAGCAACTCTTAAAGACTAATTTTAAAAAGTGAGATGACTAGGAAGGACAAAATGCTTTATAAGAAACTCCACCAGTTTCTTTGTGAAAAGAGAACAGAAGAAGAGAGAGAAGTCATTTTGAAAATGGTCATTAGGGGACGTGTTGCAGATATAAATAAATAAACAAAAGTGCACCCTCTCTAATAATTTAAACCTCAAGAAATGAGGTGATTCACACTTCAACACTGTACCAAAGTAAACAGAGATCCTAAATTTGAGTCTGAATATTACACATCAACAAAATTCTGTGTGCTTGGCCTAAGAAAAAAAGTACACCCAAAGGAAATGGCATGTCGGTTCCTTTCTATTAGGTTGCCTATCTAAAGATACAAGTCAAACAGTAGCTATCTTGAAGAGCTGTTGCAATAACAGTTTCTTGAAGAGCGTTATCTTACTCGAACAAATAGTAGAAATCCCATGATGGTTATTGTTGAACACAACTTAGTGCGTTTCCTCAACTGTACTCTTCATTAATTCTGGGGTTGAATGGATAATATTCAAGATAGTCGACAAGTTGTTGACATTCGACGAGAGAACTGTGGCTATCAGATGAAATTAGGATTGAAAAAGGGCCAATAAGAAACAACAACAACAACAACATACCCAGTATTATCCCACACCGTGGGGTCTGGGGAGAGTAGTGTGTACGCAGACCTTACCCCTACCTTGTGAGGATAGAGAGGCTGTTTCCAATAGACCCTCGGCTCAGGAAAGCATAAGCACTACATTAATGAAAATATAGACAAGAAGGAATAGTACCAAAAAGCCATATAAAAGCAGAATAAAAACAACAAAGTAGTAAGGCGACCAATAAGAAAGTAAAAAATAAATTATATATATTGTCTGTCTCTAACTTGAGAGAGAGAGAGAGAGAGAGAGAGTCTGCCAACTAATTTTCGAGTAAAGAAAAATATGTAGAAATGTGGAAATGTGCTTGTCTGTGTAAAAATGAAGAAGTTGCACCAAAGTAGAGAGGCAAATTGATTCTGAGAATCAATCTTGGTTTCACAGGACCTTCCCTTCTAACACACATTTTTTATATCTATTATTCTTGGAGAACTCTGGAACTTTGTTTATCTGAAACCAGTACCAATTCTTTAGCATCAATCTCTCTTATTGCTTTCCTAACTCCTTCATTTCTGCAGAATCACACATTTCCCATCTCTTGGCCCCTTTTAAACCTAAATTCAGTGCATGCCCATAGCTATCGAGTTCAAACTTCAGCAACTCGTCGACAAAAGACGTATCTGTCCAAATCAAGAAAAAAAAGAACGCACAATTGAGGAAACACACGCCGTTGAGTACGAGAATAACCAATTATGGTGGGTTGGTGTTATTTGTTTGAGAAAAAATAGCGCTTCAAGAAGCTGCCATTGTAAAAGGTTATACGCAATGCCTACTATGTGACTTGTATCTTCTGAAGAGCAACCTACATAAAGGAATAGATCTCTTAGATGAGGGGGTCTGCACACTTCACATGGTTACATAGGAGGCACATATCCTTATTCGATTTTCATCAATGCCAATCAGCAAAATATTTTTACGTACTCTGACCAAGAAAAAGAATCAAACCCGCATGTGAGAGGGTGTGATGCAGAAAACTTAACCTTTTGGATGAGGCAATTCACACATTACCAATATTCTAAGCAGACAGTGAAAAGAAGACACATGTTGCCGTCCATTTTGTGAGTTAATGCAGATGGTGGGACAGTAATGCATAAACAAAATAAGAAAAATAGTACTGATAAAAGCATATAAGAAAAATACTAGGTGTTAAAAATACATATTAGAGATTTAAAAGGATTAAAAGGGTGTACATCACTGGTAATGACTTTTCCTAATTAAAAAAAATGAGTCCTTGACTTTTGTGAAATACCTCATCAAACTTCATAAAATTCTGGGTGTCCAGTTCTCCATTAACTTCTGGTTTGAAGGCTGCTTCCATTTCATACAGCTTATCCCATACAATATCCTTGAACCAAGGATGAGCCTGATACCAGCCACTTGGAATAAATTTAACAGAGCAAACATGAAAGTTCCAGTGAAAGCAATTGAATGTAAATGATTTAAATAGTACCTTTATTTGGTTTGAACCTCCAGTGCCCAGTCTATGTTCAACATCACATAGTAACCTGCAGATAAGATCCTTTGCCTCGTGGGAGAGTTTGGCCTCTTCAGGAAATTTTAGCTGATTTCTCCAGTGAACTATCTGGCAAGCACACACATGGAGTCAAAATCTGATAGATTTGGCGATCAACAGGAGAATCCTAAAAGAAGGTTAGTTTCAACATGAAGGCAACCAGTACATTGTGGATGATACAGAAATGGGTGTCACTAATGCTTCACATCTCATAGTAAACATTGATTGTAGCAGTGGCAAGCATATCAGTGTGAATGCAATACATCTGCTGAAACTTCTAGGGCAAAAAGGTAGAAAAATTGAACCATTTGACCCAAACAACACAGGCTAATCTATGTGGTTAAGTACCAAGTGGAAAGGTCTCAGGTATCAACTGTGCAAGTTGTCTTCCATAACACAAAAACCAAAGTTGGTTCTTCCTTGGACGAAATTACATATACGAATTCTAGTTCTTTCTCTGTGGACATTTTGCAACAAGTTCTTAGCATTAAACTTTTCTCTTAATCTCTATAGATTTTAACAGTGAAAGCAGCAGGGCACTTTTTGTTATCTCAGCAGCAGCAGATATCCTTATCATACAAAGAGGAAAAAAACATACATGAAGAAATGCAAGAAGTAAAAATACAGAAGCAAAGATGCTACCTTTCTGCAAGTAGTTATTGGATCATCAGCGTAGAATGGAGGGTAACCAACGAGCATTTCGTACAAAATTGCACCAAGGGACCACCTGCATGCAGTATAGCAGATAAAAGATGAGAAACAGATCAAGCACAGCATGGTTCATTTTTTATTTATTTATAGAAAATAACGAGTAGATACTATACAATGGGTTAGAAAACAAAAGCATTTCCTGCAGTACTCATCAAACTGAAGTGAAAACATAGGGACTACATCTGTGGAAATGGTCTGGCTATCAGTGAAGTTGCACGGAATCCCAAACTTCACTGATGGCCAGATGAGGGACTGGATGTGGTAGCATTAGATATCCTGCCAAGCCCAAACTATCTGCCAATTCCTGCCCCTATATCATCCCCAGAGTGGTTAAGGCATGAGGGGGGAGGTAGGTAGGTTAAGCACTGAATTGACAATTTTACACTTTAGACATAAAAGGACGAAGGGCAAACCCTTCACTGATTTTTCAACTCCCTTCTTCCTTACCCCTTCCATGGCCCAGCATCTAGAAACTCTCTATTCCCTTTCCCTTCAACTTAACATGCTCTCTCCTCCCACAGTGAACTCTTTCGCTAGCCCCCTTTGCACCTGCACCAAAATCTTTCCTTCTTCTCCCATCCCTCTCCTATTCCCATTACCTGATGCAGCACCCTCCCCTGCTTACACTGATGTCCTTGCACCTCCTTACTTCTCCTTCGCCTTCCCCAACATAAGCAAGCTGCCCATAAAAAAACAGATAACCTTAGACTGCTTTCTCAGTTAGTGAGGTTATTTAACCATTCCACTCCTCGTCTAGTAGGTCTTTTTTTTTTGCTGCTATATTTCTTCGTTCGCCGCTAATTGGTATTTGCTAGATTGAATTTTGTTAAGATGGACATAGAGATACCACAAATATTTTCTGCCAATACTTCATTTTATTATGGAGACTTCCAAATGTAGAAGTATGTCAATCTTTATGGAGCAGACTGAAAAGGAAAGAGTATTTTATAAAATAAAACATAGAGAATACTGTTTTTAAATATCATTATCAGTGAATACATGCCACCACATATGTTGGAAAGCAAGCTAATGAAGAGAGAAGCATAGTAGGCAATTTATTCGGAGGGAAATCCATCAATTAGTTAAATGATCAGTAAAGTCCTCTTGTCAGATTTATGCACCAATTGAACAGGGTCTCACTATAGATATTTGTCAAATAGAGTCATGCACAGCACTGACATGTATGAGCAGAGAATCCAAGATATCTTGGTGATATATCGCTAAAAAGCTTACTATAATTTCAGAATAAACACTAACCAATCGCATTCCATCCCATATCCCTTCTTCAATAGTACCTCAGGAGCGATATAGTCTGGCGTACCGACTGTTGAAAATGCCTTTTAGATAATGAAGGCAAAAATTAGTTTCAAGTACATATAAAATTTAATACTGCTGAATAACAAAGAACTATGGTGGTCTACAAAAGCGAATATTTCGATTATATGGCATTAATTGTCATATGCAAGAAAAGCATTATTCCATGGACTGAAATACAAGCCCATACAACTTCTGGTTCCTGCCATGATCTGGCTTTGTATAAGTGCATATGTTTGGGAGCACGACAAAACTTAGTTCAATTATAATGCAGCAACTTGCATCTTACACACATCACTCAAAGGGCAAAACAATAGATTCGAATAGTATTCACGTGGATATTATTTCAGCTGGAAGTACCATTAACCCTTTGTTAAAACATAGATCTTTCAACGTTTAAGAAATAGAAGAGACTCCCTGCTTCGGAATTGATGTCCTATGGTTTCGACATCTTTGGGAAAATTTGGCTGTCAAATTTTTGTGAACTAATTCAATTATTCACTTTTTGGTCCATTTTACTTTTTACAAGGTAAAATAATATTATTTATATGGGAAATCTCTGTATACAAGAATATGCCACCAAGTTGATAGCCTACAACAAAATATGGTTCTCTACAAAGTATCCAGTTTTCTATACAGACTGGAACCTAATGGGTGATAAAGGGGAAACTAGAAATAAGAGGTTATTCTTCATAAACACAAAATTATTCTCTACGCCAGCAGAGCCCACATAAGAGCTGGTGGGGCAACATCCTATGCTTTGCGTCTTCTCTTCCTTCTTTCACAGGCCAAGTTGAAACAAGCTTCCTTCACTATACCCGACATCATCCATTGCACACCAACCAATTCCACCAATTGTGTTGCCACCTTGCGTTGTATTTTGTTGATAACCATGAAATCACCTACTTATAGCTTCAACACTCGATGGATCATGGACCAATTCCTCTACCTTTCTCCACTTAGATATCAGAATTGGTTCACCCAAAAAGTTTGAATCCGTGGTGTGCGTCTACCACTATTCTTGTCGTTCTTGTTCTCGATTATTTCAAAAGATTTAAATTGAACTGCGAAATAAGTTCTTTCAAATTTTCGGTCTCAGAATGGTCTATTGTACTCTAATATAGTTTGGTATTGTTCTGGTATTAGCCTGAATTTGAAGTTAAAAATAGGATTGAAGTTGCAGTGCGAAATGGTGGATTTGACACGCAAGTTAAATGGTGACAGAAATTATGCTAAAACAGATTATTTGACTTTAAGTAGGAAAATAAAATGACCAAATCAGAGAATCTTTCATGATTTGGAAGGTCCTAGTGTCTGCAATAAATAGTTTCCTTTTATTGAGTTTCTGTGTCAGCAATAGTGAGTATAGTAACAGCAAAGCTGACGGCGCCTTCACTAATCAAGTGTACTGTTGGAGAAACTCTCTCATTTTAGGAGCGTTTGCTTCCAATTTTTGCGTCAATAACAGTATAACTGTAAGCCTTATGACACAATCCTCACACAACCCAAAAGGAGAAAAAAAACATATATCAGTAATATAACATACCAATTTCCTCCTGTTCATCTGCCAATGATGAAGTTGTTCACCGGGACTTTTCCACTTACTTCCGCCACGGGCATCTGGGGAAAAGCTGCTATCTATATCCATAGGATCATCTCTATTCTCATCATCCATAGTTTCATTTTCTTTCAACGTGGATAAAGTTCTACAATCAAGAGGCTTACAGAGACCAAAATCAGAGAGCTTCATGTGACCGTTTTTGTCCAAAAGAAGGTTGTCAGGTTTGATATCTCTGAAAAAGAGAAAATGGAAAATATGAACACCAAACAGTCTCCCCGTCAAAAGAAATATGCCTCAAAAAATCTATTGCATATTTGCATCCAATATCATACAAATAAATTATCACATGTCTTAATCATCTCACAACAATAACTTTCACAAATCGGAAGTTGATGCAAGCATATACCTGTGAATGTAATTATGCTTGTGAATGGACTCTATAGCTAGGACAGTCTGCGCAATATAAAATTTAGCTACACTTTCAGATAATGTGTCTTCTCTAATGAGCAGAGTCATCATGTCACCGCCAGGAAGATACTCCATGATAAGATAAAGATATTCAGCATCTTGGAATGAGTAGTACAATTTTACAATGCAATGGCTGGCCACTTCCGCCAATAAATTTCTTTCCGCTCTCACATGCTCCACCTGCGAAAATCAATTTGTCAACAGGGAACACGCATTTGGGGACATATTACATTTGAACACATCATAAAGAAGCAGATGTTACATGCAAATATGACACAGACCCCGCCCCTCCAACTTCCTATTAAATAGAGATGCATGGGCTATGTTAAGCTCTGCAGTACACCAACCAAAAGTCTTAATCATTCATACACTGGAGCCAGTAAAAAAATCTTAATATGACATTCGATCATTTCATTTCATAAGGGAATAAATGAACTTGGTATGATACTCGATCATTTCTGTTCTCTAAGGCAATAAGGTTCTTTATCGAAAGAATCATTGCAGAAGCTTCATGAGAAGGGGCTCCCGAAGAAGGTTAACTCAGTTAACTTTCAAAATAAAAGCTGTCCGGGAAATGAGGAGAAAGACCAGTCTCCCCATTAAACATCCAAATAAGATATATCCCTAAAGAGCATGCTATGAATTCTCTGAAAATTCCCATGATACACTCAAATTTAAAAGATAAAGAAAATTTCACAAGAGATCTATAACTGTTTCTAGTGATAAGTTTTTTATTTCGATGTTTGTTGTTTGGTCAAGCTAACAAGCACCTCGACTAATCCATTAGACAGCCTGTCCATCCCAAAAGCACAAGTTGCCAAAATAATCCTACCTACTAAAGTTGGAGCAAATGGGGTGATAAATTGATAATATAATCTAGCATCACATGTTAGATAGATGAATAAATAAAACACCTAAAGAGACGAACTTTGTTTCTCATAGTGAAGAGAGAGAGGGTATTAGGATACAATTATGGAGGACTAAGGGGAAAACATTTAGCTTTAAATCACAAAGAACCCTAGAAAATTGAGCATAATGAGGAAAAATCCAATTTTGAAGTTTTTTTTTTTAATTGTTCAATTCCAATTTTGAAGTATTCGTAATTTCTGTCCTAAATTCAAAATCTTGGTGAAAGTTGATGAGATAACGTAACTATGAAATGTACAATAATTTCAACCATTTCTACCTAGCAAAAGAACAATGCAGAAATACTTGAAAGTATGGTTACACAACAGCTCAAACAATCATGCACCATGCAGGATATAAGAACTAGCTATCACATGCATTTGGAATGATTCTTAAACTGGTCTTTTTGCATGTCCAGTGATGAAATTTGAATCAGAGAAGAGTACTAAAACACTGTCACTCCACGATGTATTAAGAAGCCTTCTTTACTCCCTTTTACATGTTTTGATGTTAAGGTGTTGAAGGGAAGGTTGCATGGCAGAATCAATTAACCAACTATGTGTCGTCAACCCCAAACTAGTCGAGGTCTGCGACAATCCTTTATATATCTGCTCTATTACCATTCATATCGCTCCAATATTTTTCTTTTATGACAGTGGTATTTGGGCCAGCTTGCGCGTACCTCGACTATTCCACCGGGTACCTGCTACTCCCAACAACACTGATATCGGTCTTTTTGTCTTTGTTGGAATTTGAATTTGAGACCGCATGGTTGTCCACCCGCTTCATTGACTAGGCCACACCCTTGGCGAACATATCACTCTAATATTGGTAATCAATTTGTCTTTTAAGTCAAAATACAGATTTTACTGACACTAGAAGTTCTCTGAATCTCGCAATTGTCCCTTTCTGGACATGCGCAAGTGTAACAACAATAACTAAACCTTAATCTCAACTAGTCGGTACTGCATATATGGATCCTTGCTTTTCGTAAACCACACTTAGTTAAATCCTCATTAATACTAAGAGATTGTAGGTTAAATGGGAGTTTGTCAGAACAAAATTATTAGCTCTAGAGTCTGCTCATTAGTTTGGTCTTTTTTGTGGTAAGGTAAATTCATTAATAGAAACGGCAAAAGCCCCTATACAAGAGGGATACCAAAAAGTAGTAAACCTACAAAAAGAGATGGTTCTCTAAGAAAGTCAACCAATCTTCTAGCCTACAAGGAATCTCATGGGTGCACCAAAAGGAAATAAGGGATAAAAGGATATCTCTCAAATGTACAAAATTCATCTCTATGCCCTCAAAAGCTCTCCTATTTCTTTCTCTCCAAACAACCTACATGAGTGCAAGCGGGGCAACACTCCAGGCCTTGTGTCTTCTCCTTATTCCTCCACAGCTTCAACTGAACATTAAACCCTTCGCAGTACCTGGTATCACCCAATAGGTTCCAAACCATGTTAGGATTTCCCACCATAACCTCGAGGCAACCCGGCAATGTAGAAGAAGGCGCTACACATTTTCCCCCGACTCCTTACACATAATGCACTAACATAAGTGCCCTTCCTCTTCCTCAAGTTCTCGGCCATCAAAATCACCCCTTTGCTGCTAGCTAAGTGAGGCAACATACCTTCCTCGGAATCCCAGGGATCCACACAGAAGTACGAGGACAAGCGACCTTGTCACTAGTCAAAAGTTTTTCATAAAAAGTCTTCTTTGAACATTCTTAGATCTTTGCAGAATATAAAAATGAAAAGATTAATATGTTTAAAGATGAAAGGTGGCAGTAACTGGACTAGAATGTTACTGCGGGATATCCCAAGAAGTAAAACCTCCTAATGTGTCTCAAAAATGAATGATAAGATTCAGAATACAAAGGTTAAACTATGTAATCTTTCAGGCTGATTTTGGATATCAATTTCTCCACCTTTTGGAAATTAAATTACATATTCGGAAACTTGAGAAAAAGTTCTATAAATGACATTCAAGAAATTAATTTTTTTTAATAATGTTCCCGAGACTCATAGTTGAAGAAAAAGTCTTACTTTCCAGGTAATAATAGAACTGTATAAAATGGGATAGTAGGAGTAAATGTTATCTAATTTACGACTAGTTACTTGAAGGTATTTATTGTGCAATAGCAGCTAAACATAGAAGAAAATAAGGCCTATCTTCCTTCAAAAGCAGGTCTTTCAGAAAGCAAATTAAGTAATTCCTGTAAGGAGAAATCATTGCATCAAAAAAAGTTCTATAAATGACATTCAAGAAATTAAATTTTTTTAATAATGTTCCCGAGACTCATAGTTGAAGAAAAAGTCTTACTTTCCAGGTAATAATAGAACTGTATAAAAGGGATAGGAGTAAATGTTATCTAATTTATACGACTAGTTACTTGAAGGTATTTATTGTGCAATAGCAGCTAAACATAGAAGAAAATAAGACCTATCTTCCTTCAAAAGCAGGTCTTTCAGAAAGCAAATTAAGTAATTCCCGTAAGGAGAAATCATTGCATCAAAGTAATGTTCGGCTTTTCTTTCATCTTTATTCGAGTGGTGCACACCAAATGTTAAGGTCATTACAATCAAAAGGCAAGATCCTCCGAAAATGTTCTTCGATCACCCTAAGACAACCCATTGCATCCCCCCATCCTCCCAAGGGAAAGGAAAAAGGAAAATAGCGAGCAAGTAGAAAAGGAAATAGAGATGAAATTTAGAAATAATGGACATAGAAAACATAAATAAAAAGCAAGAGAGGCAGGATATATGCTGAATTGGGCAAAACAGCTTGGCAGTATATCACCATCACCGGTGGTATGTCAATGCGTATAGGCAGTCAATTTCCAACTCTGAGGTTTCTTAGCATCTTAATAACATACTCTACTAAAGAGTAGCAGGAAAATTGCTAAAAGTAGGCGTATAATGACAACTCAATGGAAAAATAATGGAGGCAATATTCCTCTTCTCACCTGTCCTTTGATGAGCATTTCAGATTTCCTTAACTTCTTCATGGCATAAATGTTGCCAGATTTCTTCTCCCTGCATAATCTTACCTGCAGAACACAAATACCCACATTCTAGAATCAGGAATGATCAGTAAAAAGATACGTTCAATTATAGCAACACAACCATGTACATGGAAGAGGAAGATATTGGTAAAGAATAAGATAGACAATCCTGATTTTCTCCTCCAAAGATAATAAAATACTGACAAAACTTGAACAATGGAAGCCAACTGAGAGCATTGGTAACATAGGTATTGGATCAGATGGAGAAGATCTTCATGGTCCAACAGGTGCTAGTCATAGTCTCCACTCTTCCCTAAAATAGAATAGATAGTTTTTCTGGGACATGAGGTGCAACTAATCCATTCAAGCTTCGTTCTTGAGTACTCTGTTGAACAGCAGCCTTTATAAAAGAGATTTCTCTGATTTTTGGAAATTCCATGCAATCATTGTTCTGGCTAGGCTTTAAGCTGATTTTTTCTGTACTTCATTATGCGACATCTTACAAGAAAGGCATTAAAGAAAATGGACCTTGGGCCAAACACCAAAAAACTAGCTCATCGGATGAGGATTCCCTAAAACGATACGAAGAGACAACAATACATAGCCTTAGAGGCCATTTGGTCGGAGGGGCTGAAAAGATATCCCAGCATAAAATCTCGCAAAACTATTTTTTGCTAGAACGATTCAGAAAAATACTCTCTCCACCAGTTATGCAGCATTTGGTTGGTCATAACAACAACTACTATGCCTTGGTCTCAAACAACTTGGGGCCGGCTGTATGAATCCTCATGTTTCTCCATTGGACCGTTTTTGGTTGGTTTTAAATAATATCCGCATTAAGTTATGCAGGAATTTATGTACTATTTTATCGGGATAAAATGTGGATACAAATACATGTATTAGCAATATCGAGATTTTTTTGGATAAGTGAGAATACATCCTGTGTTGATGAGACGTAGTAAGTAGCACGTGGATGGTTGAGGGCGCACAAGCTGGCCCGAACACCACATTTAAAGAAAATGTCTATTAGCAATATAGAGATAAAAGTATCTAAAGACAAAAATGCCTTTAAAGTAGATAATCCATAGAACATTATTCACCACATAGCAATCCCTATTCCTTTGCATCCACATGAGATCCAAAGGAGTTACAACTAAGGCTCTTCTTCTCTGCTTCTTCCTTGTAGATTTCCATCTCAAGCGTCTATCTTACTGGTTGTGACCCAGTCAACTCCAAACATGTTCCACAATACTCACAGTATCCTATATGCAATAGAACAATAGAGTAACAAAAAGTTAATGTCCTCTCACTTCTTCCTACACAGGGACCACAACTAATCAAAATTATCGTTCTTTTCGGGTTTCCCTGCTGAACCTACTATCAAGAGGGTTCTCCAAGATCTTGACCAAGTTAATCCAAAACCCTAATCTCAATCTGAAGCCGGATCCATATTTCGTGATCTGCAAGGTTGTTTCTCTAATTATAATTGGTGTTCTTGGTCCCAGTTCCCTCTAGGTTGATGAGACATAAGTTCATCTTTCTAAGCACCTGGAATCTTCTTAAAGGTCATGCTTGCATTTCAATCTTTTATATATTGGGACATTCGATCCACGCTTGGTGATCAAACTTTTAAATTTCTATCTGCCTTATGATCAGTAAATGCATAATCTTATTAACTAATGTTTTCTGTATTTTGCTTCAATTAACTTTTCCTTTTGTTCTGGTGTTCTTGGGAGGGACAGACCTGGTTTCTAACCCTTTTGGTCCTAAACAGACCAACTACACGGCATTAATCTTTATTTAAAGTCCAACGCTTTGAGTTTGTTTTGATTCGGCACATGAGAGGCTTGATTCAGCAAATAAGAAATTATATGTGGTTTGTGTTTTATAGCTTGCTCAGCGGCACCCATGGGAAGTAGACCTAATTGCATTTCAAAAAAAGTGAAATCCATACAAAAAAGTTAACTTAGTTTATAAGTCGCATATCAAACTGAATAGGTTCAGACAACTTCTGGGTTCAAGTGTTGCATCTGACACACCTAGGCAGTTGGAATGAGTTATCAAAGGCTGGAGACCAGGGAAGACTTGATTGGTATAATAAAAATGAAGGCTGCGCGCTCAATAAATCAACGGCAGAAGCTGGCGTCTACTCAACATCTTAACATGGTACTCTTATGTTCAATTGTTCACCATTTTTTTTTACAAAAAAAAAAATTAGACCAACCAAATTAGGGATCAGGATCACCATCTTACACACATGGTAGGCTTATAAAATGAGAAACCTTCTTCATATATGGCCTTGTACTATTCCTCAAGATTTGTATGGTATACCAGGAGAAGAGTCTAAAGTGAGGGCTCAAAATAGAATGTACTTCTACTCCCTCCATCAATTTTATTCGATGAATTTTGCAGGGTACGAAATTTAAAATATTTATTTTGACTTTTGTACTATGTCAGGGCGATGGAGATTAATACTGTACGATCTGAGAAAAGTTTGTTTGATAAAGAAATCATTCTAAATTAGATTAAAATATTAAACGAATATGAACTTTCTTTGTCGGGTGTCCCCAAAGGAACCCGAAGGGTCAATGTGAACTATTGCAATCTGTGAAAGTTGCATCAAAAAATATTATAAATAGAAACGTCAAACCTTTTGGCATTTACAAAAATACAAAGTATCATAAATGGAAGGAATAGATTACTACTTTCTACTATCAGTTTGTCCATATCCAAGCATTTGCATGAACATAATGCAAATACAGTAGAAATGGAACCAGAAAATTATGAAACAAAATCGTTTATTTGCAACCAGAACAAAACAAAAAACAGACCTTAAAGGGATAATACTGACCTCACCATAGGCTCCTCTGCCAATAATTGTAAGAAGTTCAAAATCATCCACGCATATTTTGTGCCTTCTTAGTCGCATATACTCTGTCTCCTTTTGCTCTAGATCTTTGATCAGATGCATTTGCTCTTCTTTAGGCACATCTGAAGATGCTAGCTTCCTTTCTAGAATCCAACGCCTATTTTTAAACAATATTATAACAAATAAGAGATGAGGAAGAGATCTAGAGAAGCTTACCTCAATTATACCCTCAAGCTATTGTGTGTTTAAATAGTGATGTACATATTCTAAAATAGGAAGGAGTATCAAGATTACATAATTACATGAAATTAACATTCATAGTGGTACTTACACATCCTAATTCAAGTTTATGTGTGTGTATTATATGTGTATGTACACATACACACACATACGTATACAATTTTTTTTAATAGGAACATATAGTATATTTATAATGTATTCTTAAAAATTAATATGCCAGTACACACAGCATGCTAAGCATCTTTTACTTCTCTCTCCTTTTTTAGCGGGAGAGGCGGAAGGGGAGTAAGTGGCATACTGAGATGCTATTCTTTCTTTTTCTTTATTTTTTAATCAGTCACACTGAGATGTTACTATCTTAGTGAAATATAGTCAAAGAAAAGTCGAGATTCACAAGTGAACTCTAGAAAAAGACCAAGTAAATTTTTTTCTTAAAGTTTAAATTACTATCTGTTTATTTTTTGATTAAGTAATGTGATTGAGAAAAACCCTGCATACAAGACAGAACAAAAGTAAATATGGCTTCTTTTAACGATGTAGAAGTCATGTTGGATCTTTTGAGCAAATTACAAAACCTGTACTGATGCTATATTGTACATATTCCTCAGCACTCACTTGATGCTGATATCTATTTACTATTATTTACCAATCAGAAAAAAATAAAGATGTAAGATAAGTAAATAATATCGTAGAATACATGATTTTCTACAAATAGTGCCCAATCTTTTATAACAGGCATACCCATGGGAAATAAAATGCTGATCACCTTTCATATCCTTCGGAAATTACATTAAGCTACATTCCTTGTTGGATAAAATTGTAATCACCATTTATATCTTAACTTTTGAGGTTGGCATATTACGCTTACATGAACTAAATTTGAGCCCTATTAACTCTTGACAAGCTCTACAATTTAAACTGATGGATTTTCAGATTATATTACAAACTTCCATACCCATGGGAAAGAAGGCACAAAACTGCTCTCTCTAATGGGTTCCGAAGTTGGCATTTGTGATTTTGCCACTTTGCTAGCTGGTCCTCTGACCAAAGAAAACAAACTAGTCAAATCGGAATCTTTAGAACTGTGAGATCCACAAACACCGAGCTTAAAAGTGGGGTTTTCAGTATACAGATTTCAATGCTTCCGAGTGACATCGAAACCAAATGCCTATCCTGGAGAACGATAATGTGACCATCATAGTGTAAGCTTCTTAACTAAAGCAGAGGCAGATTCAGGATTTAAATGCTTCCACATTTAAGATTTTTAGCATTAAATTCATTATATTGTTAAAATTATAGGTTCATATCAACTATTTGTTGCAATTTTAGCAAACTTTTACGCATATTTTTCTGTTCCGCGCGAAGTACCGGGTTCAAATGAACCTGGTACTAAAGAGCTGGACACGAGTGATACCTTCACACATAGTACTACAACAATAACTGTGCCTCAATCCTAGTTGGATCGAGTAAATGAATCCTCAATGTCCGTAACTCTGTTCATCTTCATTTGGACCCATTCCATTACACTAATTATAATTAATGCATCATCAACCTCGTGACAGGTCACCACCGAAATGCCCCAATTATTTATCACAAAAATACTCCCTCAGTCCAACCAGCTGATCCAACTGAGTATAACTAAATTAAGTCAAATTGGTCCAAACAAGAAAGAATGATGAATCCCACAAAAAACCTATAACTGTTGTTTTTATCTAATTCCAGCTTCGAAACACATCAGAAGCCAATGAAAAACAAGCAGAAATAAACAAGACCATCAAATTAATGAAATAAACAAAAGATGTCTCTTAAAAAGAAGTAACCTTACCTCTGTTTGCGTTGTTGAATAGTGTTGATGTGGGTCTTGTAGTGATTCTCAATAAATTGCTTAGCAGCAGCTACCTTCTCCATTGTCAACCTTGATCCAATTACCACCTCCTCTTCCCTCTTCCCTTCCTCCTCCATTTTCTCTCCCTCTATTAAACCAAATAAAACCAACCCCTTTTAATTTCGTCTTCTCTCTATATATGTATATAGAGTGAAAGTACAGTTAGGTTGGGGGAGAGGGATTCGCTGCACTTCACAGCTTTCAACAATTTCACTTGACAACTGGCAATTCTTTGCCTCTTGTTTGAATAATCATTGATTCATAAGAATAATTTCGTATTATGAAAGTATTATTCATACAAAGCTAAACTCATCTTTTTTCTTTCGAATTATTGCTATCGTTCAATATTAGTAAATGTTTTTCTTTCTTTTTAATCAGTCTAAAGAATAAAGCTTCTGACTGCCACGTGGCAGTGAGATGAGCAGATTGTATAACTCCCTAGATCTATGCTAATAAAACCTTTGTCAGTACAGCTAAAAGAGGAACCCAAAACCCAGCTGCTAATGTCGGCGCGTGTCTAGCAATCTCGAAACCGACGATTCGCAGGGAAGGATATGGGGTCTAAATGTAGACCATTTTCTAGTCTAGTTCAAAGAAAAATGCTACTGCTGTTACTGAATGCTGGAAAAAGGACACATCAAATACCATTTGCTTGTTTTTTTTTTTTTTTTTTTTTTTTTTTTTAATTCAGTAAATTTAATTTATGAAGGTCCTCTTTAGTTCTCCCTCTCCACACAGTTTGCTTATTACGGATTAATTTATTTATCATTCAAACTTTTAATTGGATTAAATTGATTAGTGATTATCATTTAGATACCGAGATTTACAAGGATTATATAATACAATTTTCTCATATTAAAATAACGAAAGAATACATCTAAATTTTAATAAAACATCAGTCCTTACTTCAAATCTCATAGAATTAGTGCCAAATATTTATCACTGTTTGCGTTGAATTGAGGAACTTATATCTGCATGCTAACCAAACTATAATTATTTCGCTTTTGGATTATGCAACTTTGGTTAGAGTTTTCATCATACTTATGCAATGTAATCAGCAAAATTATCTAATTTAATACTGTGAACACTGAACACATCAAGAAAATGCATTTACAATTTTGTCAACAAAAAACTTTGGCAAATTTATACTGTGTGTACATTGAACACTTATTTACTTCCACATCTGTGCATGAGAAATGTTTGTTTTCAAACGATATAATGTTTGGTAAGAATCTCTTTATCTTATCTATCAACTTAAAAATAACTAACAAATATAATGTATAGAATAGACATGTAATTCAAATTATTTTAAATTTTTGTTATATTTAGAATTATATTATATTTTAGATATACGTATACTCTATATATATATTTCATTGTACTTCTCAGAATATTTGATCAAGAACAGAACTTTTTTATGGTATCAGAGGCTTACGTTCTTTTTTTTTCCAATGCTTCCTTCCTCATGGTATCTTCTTCGGTCGTTTCTGACTCTTCAAGTCCCTCTTCCATGGTTACCCCGTTATCTCAAGTCCCCTCTTCGCCTTCTGCTATTTCTCTTTCAGATATCAAAAATCTTGTTCCTACAATTCTTGATTTTACAAACTATATCTTGTGGACAGAGCTCCTTTTGCCTATCTCCAAAGGTCATAGAGTTCATGGTTTTATTGATGGTAGCCATTCCTTTCCTGAACCCACTATTCTTGCTGATAATGGTGTCTCTATGATCAATCCTGCATTTCAACAATGGGTTCAACTTGACTCTATTGTTCTATCATGGATTCAAGCAACAATTTCTCAAAAAGTTCTACGAACGATTATTAATCCAAATCATACTCTCACATCTCGTGAAGCATCGCTTCAAATTGAACGCTTGTTTTGTGATCGGGTTAGAGCTCGTACCCTTCAACTGAAAATTCAGTTTCATAATCTCAAAAAAGGAGAGCTCTCCATCATTGATTTCGTCTAAAATCCATAGCAGATGTCTTAACCTTTATTGGCAACCCAATCTCCGAAACCGACCTTGTTCTTTAAATCCTCTCCGACCTTCCTGCTGACTACATGTCTGTAAGTACCTCCATATCTACTCGTGTTCCTCTCCTTACTTTTCTAAAAACTCGTTCTCTTCTCTTTCTTCATGAGTCCCAATTGGCCAGCATTACACCTCCCTCCCTAGATTTTACTACAACAGCTTTTGTTGCGAAACAACAACCATTATATTCTAATGTTCGAGATCATGGTAGGCATTCCAATGGTGGACGGAATTCCAATGGTAGTCGTGGAAGAGGCTCTATAACCAAGGGTACAACAAAACCTATGGCTTCAATCCTCAAAACTTGAACACTCGATCTCAAAATACTTCTATTTTGGGTCCACTGCCGACCTCATTCTTTCCTTCTATTATTCATTGTCAACTTTGTTTTTGCCCCAATCACTTAGCCTGAGATTGTCCTTCTCTTGCCTCTAAGGCCTTCTTATCAGATATTCAACCGAACGCAATTCTTCCGCTTCTTATACAACTCCTAGTGATGGTCGTTGGTTTATCGATACCGGAGCTTCTTCACATATGACTCCAACTGCTATAAATTTTCATCCGTTACACCTTATCATGGTAATGATCGGGTCATTGTCGGCAATGATACTCAGCTTCCTATATCCTTCACTGATCATGGTATTCTTTCCATTCCATCTTCTAAGTTTTTTTTAAATAATGTTTTAATTGTTCCAACTCTCTCTGCCAATTTGCTAAGTGTTCAAAAATTTATTTCTAATAATAATTGTACAATTGAATTTGATTCTTTTGGATTTTCTATCAAGGACTTCAAGGCGAGGAAAATACTTCTCGGGTGCAATAGTCATGGACCCTTGTACTCCGTCTTTTCTCCTTCCAGTGGTTTTGATGTTTCTTCTACAGCTTTTGTCGCAGTTCGTGCTCCATTCTCTCTTTGGCATCGTCATCTAGGCAATCCAAGCTCCATAGTTTTAGATTATTTAGTTCGAAATAATAAATTGTCTTGTAATTCTTTCAAGCGTTTAGATTCACTATGTAATGCTTGTCAGCTTGGCAAGCACCAAAAATTGCAATTCAATAAATCAAGTTTCTTTACCTCTTATCCATTTGAGTTAATACATCGTGATATATGTACTTTCCTCATCCCATCCTTCACAGGCTTTCGCTACTACATTCTTTTTCATGATGATTTTATCAAGTTTTTCTGGGCATTTATTTTGCGACAAAAGTCTGAGGCTTTTACTATGTTTAGGAATTTTTACGCCTTCATTTTAACTCAGTTTTCCACTAAAATCAAAAAATTACAATGTGACGGGGCTGCTGAATATGTCAAGCTTAAATTAATTTGTTCTTTTCTCAATGATAATGGAATTTCTCTTTGAATCTCTTGTCCTCATACACACCAACAAAATGGAAAGGTTGAGCGAATGTATAGCACAATCTTGAATATGATTCACTCTCTTCTTTTTCAAGCCTCCCCTCCTTCTACATTTTGGGTAAAAGTATTTGTATCTCCTAATCTTCCTACTACTCCTAATCATCACAAAACACCGCTTTGAATTATTATTTGGTAGGTCTCTCACTTATGATCATTT
This sequence comes from Nicotiana obtusifolia, assembly GCA_002018475.1. NCBI lineage: Eukaryota > Viridiplantae > Streptophyta > Magnoliopsida > Solanales > Solanaceae > Nicotiana > Nicotiana obtusifolia. The sequence continues at coordinate 52,885 of MCJB01019468.1, read as the reverse complement.
ACATGTCTTTTGTTGTTCTTGTTATCCTAATCTTCGTGACTATTGAGCAAACAAATTAAGTCCCCGTTCCATGCAATGTGTTTTCCCTGGCTATCTATCTAACTACAAGGGTTTCTGATGTTTTGATCCGTTAAGTAATAAAGTCTATAACTTAAGACATATTCGTTTGATGAGAGTTTATTTCCCTATCCTCGTCTTATTTCTTCTAAATATTCTAATTTAAATAATAATTTTTTTGTTCAAATCTCCAGTTTTGAAGTTCCTTTTCTATTCCTTCTCACTTATCTTATTCTGGAAAGATACAAAATATGCCACAAGTTCCCTGCTCCTCTTTATCTCCATCGTCTCACTCTACTTTTCAAATTAGTAATTGTAATTTGATTTATTCTAATATTCAAAGTCATGTTGCTGGACTACTCTCTCCCAATAATTTGCAAGATAATAGGCAACATATCTCTTCTCAATCTCAAATGCCTAATCCAACACAACCTACAGTTTCTAACTCCTCACTTATCTCACAAAGGTTCTATCCTAATTCATATCTTCCCACTTCAAAATTAATTCAATATGAATCCTTCCCACGACAGAATACTGCATGCACCAAATCTTATTTTAGTTCCAACCAGCTATTCTCTATGTAATTCTTCCTTACCTCCTGTATCAACTCTCTAACTACACTTCCTATATATTCTATTATTCCATGTTCAAAAATTATTTCATCTACATCACTTAATTCTCCAACTCCCCATCCAACTTTAATTCAAAAATTTACTTCTATCTCATCTATACTTTCACCCCAATTTCTTCCACGACTTTTACATCCAAAGTCACAAACGATATCCACAAATATTTTTGTATATGATACGCTCCAGCATCCCACAACTATTGCATTCCTTGTGATAATTCTTCCAGTTTGTATCCACCTACTTCTAAACTTCATCACATGATCACAAGAAAAACAAACTACTTTACTTAAATCTCGAATTCTACCATCTTTAATATCTCATATTTCACCACTTTCACCAGAACCAAATTCCTTTACAGAAGCTAACAAATAGCTCATTGGAAACGTGCAACGGCTGGCGAGTACAATGCTCTTATATCCAACCACACTTGAGATCTTATGCCTCCACCATCTAATGCTAATGTTATTGGTTGTCGTTGGGTTTATAGAGTTAAACAAAAGTCTAACGGGTCTCTTGAACATTACAAAATATGACTTGTAGCTCAAGGTTACAATCAACAACATGGACTAGACCATGATCAGACATTTAGTCCAGTGGTGAAATCAGTCACCATTTGTATTGATCCTACTATTGCTGTGTAACGATCCAGTCAGTCGTTTTGAGCATTTGCGTCTATTTGAAGTCTTGAGTAGCTTCGTATAATGTTTTATGACTTGTGTGAATCATCGGTTTGGTTTTCAGGTGATTCGGAATTGATTTAGAAGAATAATTCCCATCTAGGAAGCTTTAAGTTGGAAGAGTTGACTAAGTTTGACATTTGTGTATTTGACCCCGGATCGAAGTTCTGATGATTTTTTAGGTCTGGATGATGATTTTGGACTTGGGCATATGCCCAAATTTGCATTTGGATATTTCTAGAAGATTTCAGTACTAATTGGTGAAAGTTAAAAATTTAAAGGGTAGGAATATTCATAAGTTTGACCAAGAAATGACTTTGATGATATCGGGTTTAGATTGTGGTTCCGGGGATTAGAATAGCTTCTTATGTCATTTGGGACTTGTGTGCAAAATTTGAGGTCATTCCGGGTTGATTTGATACAGTTCAACACGAGTTTTGAAAGTTGAAAGTTCAAAAGTTTATTAAGCTTGTTTTGAGGTGCGATTCACCGTTTCGATGTTATTATTGGCCTCAAGTAGGTCAATGTTATGTGTGAGACTTGTTGGTAACTTCTGATAGGGTCCCGAGGGACTCGGGCATGTTTCGGATTGATTTCAGACCATTTTTCTTCACATTTTCATTGCTGTTTCTACTGGTGTCTGGTGCCCCAATTGTTTTTCACGATCGCGTAGAGGAAAAATCTGGAGCTGGGCACTTTATTCATCGTAGTTGCACTTGGAAGACCGCGTTTTCATAGGGCTGAGTTGGTTATTGTTCGCGTTCATATATGGGGCACCGCGATCGCGTAGAGCTGAGATGGGGAGCTGGGAGCTGGTGAGTTATCCTTCGCGTTCGCGTGGGCCAGTCCACGTTCGTGGAGAGTTGGCATCTGTGGGCATTGCGTTCACAAAAGGAGGCTCGCGAACGCATAGTGAATTTTATTCTTCTCCACGATCGTAATGGTATTTCCGCGATCGCAATTCATTAATTCGTCTAGTGATTATAAGAACTCTATTTCGGAGAGTTTCAGCCATTTTAGCATATTTAGAGCTATGGAGATCGGATTGAGGTGATTTTTGAGGCGGATTTCACTACATGAATTGGGGTAAGTATTCTCTACTCGATTTTGATTATATTTCATGAATCTATCTTCATTTTTGGCACTTGATTGATGATTTCAAAAGAGAAATTTGGGAGGTTCTATCTAAAATTTCATAGAGTGAATTTTGAGTTTTGAACATCGATTCGAAGTCGGATTTGAGTGAAACTAGTATGGTTGGACTTGTAATTGAATGGATTGTTGAATTTTGTGAGTTTTGTCGGGTCCTGAGTTACGGGCCCGGGTTTGATTTTTTGGTTGACTTTGGGCTTTTGAATAAAGATCAACATTTATTGATTGGGTTTGTTCTTTGGCATTATTTGATGTTCTTGAGTTTCTTTCGGCTAGTTCCAGATGTTTGGAGGTCGGTATTGTTAGAATATATGCACAACGCTAGAGGGGGGGTGAATAGCGTTATAAGGAACAATTAAAACTTTTCGCAATATGGATAGACAATTCAAAAGCTTAAGTGCGAAAATGAAATAGCGAGGAATAAAATGCGGAATGTAAATAGAAAGCTTACACAACAATGTATAGTGGTTCACTACAACTTGTAGCTAGTCCACTCCTCAAGATCACACTTGAGTATTTCACTATCTCTGTCAAGCTTACGGGTGCTTAACAAACCGTTACAACCACAAAGACTTGATCACACAAGCTTTGCAAATGTTAGACTTGCGGGTGCCTAACCAACCGTTCCACAAAGACTTGATCACACAAGCTTTGCAATGTTAGACTTGCGGGTGCCTAACCAACCGTTACAATCACGAACACTTGATTCACACAAGTTCCGTGAACAACAAGGAAGACACTCTTCCTAACAACAAGGGACAACTTCCCTTAAGTGTTTGACAACACAATTTTCACTCAAATTACAACTCTCACAAGAGTAGATGAAGTGAAGAAAATATAAGCTCAAGAACACAACTTATGACTTCAAGAAATGGCTCAAAAATTAGCTCAAAAGAGTATGAAAACTTGAAGCAATTTATCTCTTAATTTTGGATAATGTGTTGTGTTCAAATGAGGTTTAAGAGGGTGTATTTATAACCCCAAAACCTCATATAACCGTTGGCAATATTTGGCTAAACTCCCATTTGATAAAACAAGAGTTTAAGGGCAAGAATACTTCTGCCCGTTGCCCAGATAATCGATTATTTCAAATAACTAATCGATTAGTAACAAAAACTATCCGTTGTAGCCTAACGGTAACCCAGATAATCGATTATTTAACTCAGATAATCGATTATCTAACTCAGATAATCGATTATTTAAGGCTGATAATCGATTCCTAAACTCTCTGGAATTTGCTACAGTAACATTGCTACAGTGATGTTGCTACAGTGACATTGCTACAGTAACATCAATGTATGGCTCTTTCCTGAAAATTTCCAGCGCAAATTTTAATCAATTATTTTGGTATTTTGTGAAAACCAATTGTTTTGAAAAATGTTTTAATTTGTGTTTGAAATCGTTTTAAAACTTTAAGCCAAGTTATTAAAGACGATAAATAAATCAAACACATTAAAACTCAAAATAACATTAAGACTAAATGACAACTTCATTTGTCTTCAATCTTTTTGCTTCATCGACTTGTTCCATGCATCGACTCCTAGTATCTTGAAAGCTCGACTTGTACTCTAACAAAGTCCATAGCAATCTCAGTAGTTTGTCCATGATGGTTTGTCGATTATCAAAACCTATAACAAGACACAAAGTCATTAGTTAAGGTTACATAAATAAGAATGCATTTTCCAACAGGTATATGCGAGATGTCATTTCTAAAGTATTGTTTGGCTTGCTTGGTATTGGATTCGGCTTATTCGAGGTAAGTAACACTTCTGAATTTGGTGCTGAGGGTATGAATCCTTGAATATACGTGTTATGTGTTGGTGTTGAGGTAACGTACAAGCTAGGTGATGAGCGTGTTGGTGTGCACCGTGTGAATTATGACTCGGTTGATTTTGTGGTATTGTGTAGTTATCTATCTTGTTTCTATCCATAAAATTCCTACATGTTAGAGAAATTGAATCCTGATCCATGTTAGAAATCATGTTTAGGCCATATACTTATTCTGTTAGGACCTACTGAGGTCATTTTTGCTATTGAGTTATTTGCTTAAATTGCAATTACATACTCAGTCATATTCATTCATTTGCATATCATATCTCAGTCTCTGTTATCATTCGTTGTCACATCATGTTATCATTGTTTGGGCTGATCGGCATGAGATTTGTGAGCCTGAAAGACTGGAGAGATTGAGGACTGAGTGAGGCTAAAGGCCTGATTGTGAGTGATATTTATGGGATCGGGCTGCACGCCACAGCAGGCTTTATTGATTCATGATGGGATCGGGCTGCACGTCGTAGCATGCCATGACTGGCTTATATTAGCAATTGGCTTATTTAATCCAGTAGTGAGTGCAGGTACCGATGAGTGCAAGTGCCGAGTGATTGAGAGTGCTGAGTGATTAGGAGGTGCTGATTGATTGAGAGTGTTGAGTGACTGGGAGGTGCTGAGTGATTGAGCGTACTGAGTGAGGTTAAATACTCTGAGAGCATGAGCACATGAGTTTATCACTGTGGTGCATTACATTTGACATGCATACTTGGCATGTAGGCATAAAGATGCATTTCCTCATGCAATACGATATTGTGACTTATGACTTCTCATACACATTGACATGTAGGCATAGAGATGTATTTTCCTCATACTATTTGATATTGGGCCATCTTATATGTTGTTGAAAGTTTTGGGAAAAATCATAAGTTTTTAGACATACTCACATTTTGGTGACTTCGGTGAAAGATTTAGGTTTTACTGTTATACCTGAAAAGCATGCCTATTTTCTGTAGCTGTGAACGAGCTGAGCATCATATCTTTGAGTATTACTTGTACTATTTTCATTATATTGTTACAAGTTGTTCTTGGCTATTGATGTTGGACTCTAATCGTTGTCCACGCTCGTCACTATTTTCAACCTAAGGTGGTTTGTTACTTATTGAGTACATGAGGTCAGTTATACTCGTACTACACTTTTGCACCTTCCGTGAAGATTTTGAAGCTGATATTGCTAAGTATGGCGGGAGTTGGCTTTGAAGATGAACCTGCGTTCCGGTTGTAGCTGCCTCTTATTCATGGTAGCTTTAGATTTATAAAAGTCTGTTTATGTACATTTCAAACAGATAATGTATTTGTTTCATACTAGCTTTGTGAATTCTAGATCTTAGAAGCTTATAATTTGTACTACCAGTCCTTGAGGATTCTTTGTATAAAAGTTCAGTTATATTATCGTTATTTTTCTTAGTAGATCTTCGTTGAGTTGGATTATTGTTAAATTGGTTGACCTAGCGGGTAGGGTTAGGTGCCATCACGATTAATTGAATTTTGGGTCGTGACAAGTTGGTATCAGAGCCCTAGGTTCATAGGTTCTACAAGTCATGAGTAAGTGTCTAGTAGAGTCTTGCAGATCGGTATGATGACGTCCATACCTATCTTCGAGAGGCTACATGGCATTTAGGATAAACTTCCATCTTTCTTTCCTTATCGTGCGACATTGATTCAGCTTGAAGCGGATCTCTTTGAAAAGATTGTTTTGGGGTTGCGGACTGTAAAGATGTGGCTAAAGTTAGCTAGATTGTGGTACGTGTTACGGTTAGTTAGATCATTGTGGACTTTTGGAGGGCTATTTATCCTTTTGGGGATGACCAGATTTGATTTGGGGGCCATTGGTAGGCCCGGGGAGGATGTGTATTCCATATCGGTTCGGATTTGTTGACTCAGAACTGTCAGTGTTAAGGGGTGTGGCATTCTGTTAGAGTTGAGCTTGTTCGTGTTTTGAGATGTTATATGCGTTACTCTTCAATGCTACGAGGGTTTGTGATTTGTTGGTTATATGCACGCATGGTGTGCTTCTATGTGGGCCTTGTAGAGGAATTCGAGCAAGATGGTGATTGGGGTGTGGAATAGTCGATTGTGCCTTGGTTATGGTCTTTCGTGCTATGGTATATTGTGTCTTTTGTTTCTCTATGGTTATGGTCATTCACTTCGTGAACTTGATGTTGAATTGATTTTGAGCATTGTGGCTTGAGGTATTTCATAGGACCGGTGTTTGTATGGGGTCACGCGTTGCAGCAGAGTTATGTTGGGAATGATCCTTTGTGTTAGATTCGTGTGTCTTGGTCCTACTATATGTGATGGGTTCATAGCATTGTGTTTGTGGTGGAACTTGTTGAGCTTGCGGACGGTTCTCTCATTTGAGTCATTTTCCATATTTGAGTACATTTGAATTGCTCATTAGTGCACAGATTGCACAGTTTGCGGCTCTAGGTAATATTTGGTGTGGCATATCAGTACAATAACTTATATTTGATGAGATGAAGTCTTTGGCGTGAAGTGATTGCTATTGAATTTGATTATAGTATGTTTGGAAGGATAATATTGGAAGTCGGCTTTGGTTCTTGCCGAACAAGAGAAAGCTCCATGACTTGTTGATCTGATGAGTGGTTATAAGTTCCTGCGTGTTTCTTTCATCATCGGCAATGTACAAAGATTTTGGAACGAGATTTTATTTGATATGAGGTTCATTACGAGTATCGGGTTAGTTTTGAGCAGCTATTGTGATAGGGAATTATTGCTACGAGTATGCGAGTCATGTAATATATCATGTGATTACATCTTGGGTTATAGATGTGACTTGATACAGCTTGATCAGACTCGTATAGTGTGTGGATGCGAGATTCGGGTCTTGTAAGGAATTCCGGATATTGGAAATTGGGTTCTAAGGTTTACAGACTAAGGGTGAATTAAGAATCTTCAGTTATGTTGTGTTGTCAGGCTTATATGGATTGGGGTGATGTAGGATCATCCCCGGGTATGTGCATGGTAAGGTTACACGGCGATTTTTTGGATTTGGAACAACTTTTGGCACGTTCGAGGACGAACATATGTTTATGTGGGGGAGAATGTAACGACCCGGTCGGTCGATTTGAGTATTTGCTTTATGTTCAGCTATTTTAAGTCTTGAGTAGCTCCATATGATGTTTATGACTTGTGTGAATCGTCGGTTTTTTCAGTTTTCAGGTGATTCGGGATTGATTTGGAAGAATGATTCTCAACTAGGAAGCTTTAAGTTAGAAGAGTTGATCAAGTTTGAATTTTGTGTCTTTGACCCTGGATGGGAGTTCTGATGATTTTGTCAGGCCTAGATGGTGATTTTGGACTTGGGCATATGCCCGGATTTGCATTTGGATATTTCTAGAAGGTTTTGGCACTAATTGGTGAAAGTTCAAAATTTGAAGGGTTGGAATATTCATAAGTTTGACCGAGAGTTGACTTTGATGATATCGCATTTGGATTGTGGTTTCGGGAATTGGAATATCTTCATTATGTCATTTGGGACTTGTGTGCAAAATTTGTGGTCATTCCGGGTTGATTTGATATGGTTCGGCACGAGTTTTGAAAGTTGAAAGTTCAAAAGTTCATTAAGCTTGATTTGAGGTGCAATTCGTCGTTTTGATGTTGTTATGTGTGATTTGAGGCCTCGTGTAGATATGTGTTATGTTATGGGACTTGTTAGTATGTTTGGACGAGATCCCGAGGGGTTCGAGCGTGTGTCTGATTGATTCCGGACCATTTTTCTTCAAAGTTTGATTGTTGATTTCTGCTAGTTTCTGGTGCCCTAATTGTTCTTCGCGATCGCGAAGATGGAGGTGCGATCTCATAGAGGAAAAATTTGGAGCAGGGCACTTTTTTCATCATGATCGCGATTAGAAGACCGTGTTCGAGTAGGACTGAGTTTGTTACTGTCCGCGTTCGCATATGGGGCACCGAAATCGCGTAGAGCTGAGACGGGGAATTGGGAGCTGGTGAGTTCTCCTCCATGTTCGGGTGGGTCAGTTCGCGTTCATGGAGAGTTGAGCGTCTGTGGGCATCACGTTCGCAGGGGCAGTGCACTTTCATCTCCGCGATCGCGATGGTATTTCTGCGATCGCGATTCATTAATTCGTCTAGTGATTATAAGAACTGTATTTCGGAGGGTTTCGACCGTTTTAGCATATTTGGAGCTATGAAGCTTGGATTGAGTCGGTTTTCATCACATGTATTGGGATAAGCGTTCTTTACTTGGTTTTAATTATATTTCATGAATCTATCTTCGTTTTTGGCACTTGATTGATGATTTCAAAAGAGAAATTTGGGATTTTTTATCTAAAATTTTATAGAGTGAATTTTTGAGTTTTGAACATCGATTCAGAGTCGGATTTGAGTGAAACTAGTATGTGCGGGTCCGGGTTTGACTTTTTGGTTGAATTTGGGCTTTTGATTAAAGAATCAACCTTTATCGATTGAGTTTGTTTCCTTTTGACATTATTTGATGTTCTTGAGTTGCTTTTGGCTAGTTTCGAGCCGTGCAGAGGTCGGTACGCGCGGAATGGCGTTTTTAGAGTATTATTTGGATTGCTCGGTATTGGATTCGGCTTGTTAGAGATAAGTAATACTTCTAAACTTGTTGCTGAGAATATGAATCCCTAAATATACATGTTATGTGTTGGTGTTGAGGTAACACACATGCTAGATGACGGGCGTGTGGACATACCGTGTGAATTATGAATCTGTTAATGCTATGATACTATTTAGTTATCTATCTTGTTTCTATCCATGAAATATCGTCGTATTAGAGAAATTGAGATGCTGTCAAATATTGTACCATTATTAGTTATTTCTTTGATTTTCCTCAAATTCTAATGATATCATGTGGTTTGTCAGTTGTAATCACTAGGCATCTTCATATCATTCCCTTTTCTTGACCATCACAGTAGTAATTGCTTAAAATTTGCATTCCTTTAATTGTTTTACTTCTTTTTTCAGAATTTTTTATAAGTTTCTTTTTGGAATACCTAAAATGAGTGCCATAGGAACAAAAACTGCATTCATGTATGATAAGCAAATTTTACATTTTCGTTGAATAAGAGTTTGTGTGTAGCTTCTAAGATCAGAGGTGGGTTATATAGCTCATCTGAATCTATTGTTTTTTTGTTTGAACTACGTACACATATTAATTCGGCTGTTCAAAAATAATTTAGTATCTATCCAAATATACAAAAAAAATACAATATTTATGTATAAAATATGTATGTTATATGTATATTATATTATAATATATAAAAAATATATATTGCTCGATTATTATTAGAGGACGACTACACTATATAAATTTTCTAAAAAACCTTAGTGTATATTGCTAATGAAATCATACTCATTCTAAACACCAACTCTAGATATTGCATTCACCTCTAGACCTAAGACCTTATTATAGAAGGTGAATAATTAATTAATGGGAAGGTCTATGGTCGGTGATCAAGAGGTGCTTCAAATATGACAAAAGTTAGAGTTAGTATAGCAGGAATTTTATTAATATAATCACAATAAAGCAAGTATACCAAACAAAAAATATTAAACAATTCAACATGCCAGTTCACTAGTAGCACTTTTACGGTGTTATGAAATCTGTCCGAGATCTGCTACGCTCTTTTAGTACATCATACTCCATATAATAAGGCCAGACCAAGAGCACCTCCCAAAAGATAAAATAAAGTTATACAAAAAAGATTTAGATTTTGCTATGTCCTTTATTTTTTCCTCCTTTCTCTATACACTTCCTTTTCATCTGGTGGAAAAAAGACATTCAGGGCACTAAAAATGAGAATATATAAATTTTATCTTAAGATAAAAGGGGAGCTCCAGATCGAGCATAACTTATTACTTTTAAAATTATGATTTAAATCTACAAACGAGGTTGTAGGATATTCAAACGTCAATGGATAATGAGAAATCAATCGAACTATCACTTTGTCTTACTCGAGTAAATCAACTATTTTAATTATTAACTTTTCACTTTCTTTCTTTTCCAGTTTTATATTAGTAAAAAATGATGAAAGTTCAAATTGCACAATAGAGAGGGAGTTGTAAAATTGGACTAATTCCAAATGAAAACGCAGATTGATTTGGGCTGATGTTTCGGACCTTCTAGTCATTGGTTTGGGCTTGATTTTTGAGTGGGCATGGTTAGGTTTGCTTTGATGATCCGAGATGTGGGCTTTAGCTTTTGTGTGGCCTTTGGTTTTTTCTTTAAACTTAGCAATGTTCATATTTGTGGGCTTTGTGTGGGCTTTGACTTTTTCTACTCACAATATCAAAAGAGATTTTTACCTTTCTATACGCTATTTGAAACTATTATTATCCTCCCTACTCAAGTTTCAATTTAATTACATAGCCATATATAATTTACCAATTATATACACTTTAGGAATTAAATGAGTATCCCTTTATATTAGGAATTGAATAAGAAATCAATTATTTCCCATCCTTATTCTCTCTTCCTCCTACTCTCTCGCTCTCTCCGTCTCTCTCTCTCTCTCTCTCTCTCTCTCTCTCTCTCTCTCTCTCTCTCTCTCTCTCTCCGTCTCTCTCTGTCTCTCAATCTCTCATTCTCTATTCTTTCCCCAATTTTCTTCCTCTGATGTCCTCTACTTTATCCTTTCATGTTGTATATATTTTTAATGGAATTCATCAATGGATTCCAATCGTTTTATTATAGAGTTTTAACTTAGCAATTTCCTTTTATGTTGCACAATTGGTGTTCAAATTGAACTTTTCAATCAATAAATTTTGAAGTTTTTGACTCTCCAACCTTGACAACCATTAAAAAGTTTTGAAGCTTTGAATTCGAATTTAGGTTTTCAAAAACCAATATTTGTTTGGATTGTGTGTTGTTGCAAACAATTGAAACTATTGTTTGGAGTTTGTATCACAATTTTGAGGGTGTTTGGTGAAGATTAGACTTAATTTTGGCTCAATTTCAGATTGAAACTCGAAGAAGAAGAAGAAGAAGAACACATGACATATAATATACTTACGAAATTGTAAAATTGTAGTATAATTGTATGTAAATTGTTTTCTGTTGTAGTTATATAAATTTTTTTATTTGAATGTTGTATGAAAAGTTAAAAAAATAGTTGTATAGTGTATGAATCGTTGTATAAAATTTATATTTAAGTTAACAATACAATCTTTTTACATAAAGTTATTGATTTGTATCAAAATTGTATTAAAAGAGAAAAATTTTATTGGAATTTTAGAAAGGAAGAAACACACACCACATACAAAATATATACAAAACATATATAAAACATACAAAAAGACATATTGTATAAAATTTGTATGAAAATTGTATTTAAGTTGTATGATGTTGTAGATGTATTTTAACTGGGTTAAAATAATATATGAAAGTTGTAGATAAGTGTATACTATATAATTAGTTGTCTGAAATTTATTTTTAGTATGTATGTTGTTGTAGATATATCAATTTGTATTAAATTTGTATGAAATTTATTTTTAAATTTGTATGTTGTACCATCAAATTGTATAATATTAATTGTAAGTAAGATGTATCCATTTTAGTGCTGATTTAAATAGATTTCGTTAATTTGTCATAGATTAGTGTATTGGGTAAGTTAACCAATCAAGTGAAGCAGAATACTTTACTAGCCTCCGCACGATAGTTATTAACCTCGTAAAATCTTTGGACAAATTTTGGTACATATCAATAACTTTATGTAAAAAGATAGTATTGATAACTTAAATACAAATTTTATACAACTTTCATACATTATACAGCTATTTTTCAACTTTCATACAAAATTCAAAAAAAAAAAAAAATATAACTATAACAGAATACAGTTTATATATAATTATACTACAACTTTACTAGTATATGGTGTGTCGAGTTTTAATCAGAAATTCAGTCAAAATCAAGTCTAATCTTCACCAAACACTCTCAAAATTGAGATATGAACTCTAAACAATATTCTCAATTGTTTGCAACAACACTCAATTCAAACAAATAATGGTTTTTGAAAACCCAAATTCGAATTCAAAGCTTCAAAACTTTTTAATGGCTGTCAATGGTGGAGAGTCAAACACTTAAATACTAAAAACTCTTAACTGCTCATCGTCGAGGAGGATTTTAATCCAACTCATTTCATCCAACTTTAGACAGTAGTACAATACTTCAACAGTGCCATTCAATGGAAAAGTCAATCACCTTCAAAGAGTTCAATACCAAATTTAATTTGTGACTGGTTCAGGTATTTTGTAGCCAAAGTTTATCGTTTCGAGGCTTATAACCCACTTGATATTCAAGCCAATCTTGCCAATCACTCAAGCTATTCCAACAACTCAGCATGAGCTAGGATTGTATACTTCGGGCCTACACTTTTCCAATGACGGGAGCTGCTACTGCCACCATCAGATACTCAAATGTGGTTAACACCATTGTTCCCTTCAGTTATGCCTTTTTCCAAGCAAAGAATCCTCTAATTTAAGACACTATATAATGGATTGGGAGCCTTTTAAGGTGGAATGTATATAATTTGTAAATAATTCTTGTTTAGGGCGAGTAATGTGCAAAATTAGGATAATTTTAATTTAGTAAATAAGTTTCAAATATTGCATAGGAGAGAAAAAATCCCATGTCAAAAGTCTTTATTCCGTGTAAACTTTTCACATTTTCCATGTTTTGCATTAACTTGAAATAATATTTTGGTTGATGATGAGTGCATGAGTAGAAAGTAAATACTTTTTACACACAGTACTTACACCAAACGAAAAATTTAGTTAATCTTAGAGTGCTTTTGTGCTTGTACATATCAGTTAACAATATAAAAAATTATACGCAAGATATCGCATTGGTGTAAACACCGAATGAGTATAAATTTTTCCATGGACAGCTATATGACGTTTTATTTTCGCGTAGATAATTAAGGTGCTGTGCTTGTATTATATGTCTGAAAATACGGTGCTTCATTCGGCGGTGATTCAATTTAAGTATAGAATTATTGATGACTCTTATATATTATGATAAAAGTTTCCCATATCTGAATCATATATTTTAATACTTGTTTCCATCCTTCTGTTTTGTTATCTCAGTCTAATGTGAATAGAATCTGTCGACTAAGCAATGATGCAACGCGTTTTGCACACTGTTTATTTGCGCAAATCTCTCTCTAATAAAATTTTATTGGCAAATGACATCTGGTTATGTGTGGATTCAGTTCATAGAAAATTATAAAAGAATGATCTCTAGGTAACCAAATGCTTGCTTAGTTAGTGCATAACAATTTCTCTGAAATAGACAAGTTCTGATCAAGAAACTACTAAAATCAACAGTTACTAAATAAATCAATCAATCCATTATGCCTCAATCCGAATTAGGTCATAAATCCTTGTTTTCTGGTTGGAAAAAGAAAAAGATTTAAGACTTCAGATTCCTTAGTTCTTCTTTTAAGCTTCTCAAAAGTAGCTCCAGATACATTTTCTACTGGAAACAAGATTAGACTTTAGGAACTAAATATGCTAATCTTGCGCCAAGTAGATGCATTTCAATACCGAACGTTTCATTCTATGAAATTGTATTATAGTAAATATACCTTAATCAATAATTTATTAGCCCAGCTGGTATTTGATATCAATTTCTCACTGCTTTGTTGTCTTATTTTTAAATTGTCAACAAGATTCAGACAACAAACTTAGTTATCCTCACTTATAATTATAGGTTACTAACCATTTCATACTTCAAAAAGCTGTTGAAAATTATATATTAAATTAACCACTACGGAGCCGAAATTTAAAGTTAATGGATTCGAGATTCTAACCCTTTTAAATTAGTGGGTTGGTTCTAAATTAATCATTTATATATATATTAAATAAATTTGTTAAGACAAAAGACAAATACAGAGCTTTAACCAAAGTTGCTGGGTTCGACGACAATCTTCCAAGAATGTTTTGTTGCAGTTATAAGCATATTCTCTTAAACCACAAGAATAACACACACAACGGATGAGAACATACTGCTAAAATTAAACTAGTAGTTGGTTTTGATGTACAACAATAAGAGGAGAAATAGAGTTACATGTAACTGACACTTGGTAAAGAAAGAATTTTTGCTTCGCCAGAGCCAATTGCTTCTATCAATCTCTAATTCAAGTATGAAATACAATGTTTGTCTGCAATTTCAGTATATGTCTATGGCCTAGAACATTTTCATCACTTTTTTCAAAGGGAAGATTAGACTATCCCCTTGACTAACTTTGATGGAATAAATATGATACAACTTTAAGAAAAACAAATGTGAAATGTAATAACTATAAAGAATTACATAAATCAAGAAGAACACATCAAAGTTAACTCCTTTTTCATGACAGGAAAGAAGTACCAGCATGGTTATGGTGCAAAAGATTATGAGCAATTGCATCCCTTGCAAGCCTAGCATTAGTCGATCTCAATTGAATCTCGGGAACCATCTCATCATCGATAAGCTCGAAATTGAGCTCTGGATCCATTTCCTCATTCCTCATCTCGCATATATTATGCAACACGCAGCACGCCCCTAGCACGACTGGCAAATCTTGAAGTTTCACCTCTGTTCTCTTCTGCAAACAAGACCATCGCCTTTTCAACCTCACAAACGACTCCTTTGCAACCCTCTGAACCTCTCCAATCTTCTCATTGAAAGCATGCTGAGTCCAAGTCAAATGCTGCTGTGTATAAGGCACTAAAACCCAATCCATCAAAGGATATCCAGAACTGCCAACAATCCAAACACCATTCAATAACCCTGTATTCGCCCTCTGAAAAAGGGCGGATTTTTCCAATACCTGATCATCAGGCATTGAACCGGGCCAACCAATACACACATCCGTAAACACCCCCCTCGGATCAACCACGCCTTGGACAGTAATCGAATACGATGTCTTCTGATTCCTCTCCGTATGCCTCTTATTAAAATAAGCCGCGACACTAATCTTAGGAGCAATTATAGGTATATGAGTAGTATACATTGATCCCACAACATTAGGGATCCCCGACATCGCCTCATACTCATCCTTTACATTCCTCATTTTCTCTTCATCAGGCCATTGAAGATACTTAGGCATCAACACTGTCCTAATCGCGGTACAAACCTCTAACACGAGCTTATGGCAAGTTGAAATACCCAATCCAAACCTCTTCGAAACCAACCTAAGTGGCTCCCCAGTGGCCAATCTCCATATACAAACCGCGACACGCTGCTTCACGGGCACAGCATCTCTTAACATAGTATTCTCTTTCGCCACCACAGAGCTCAATTCATTACATATCATTTCAAATGTATCTTTCCCCATTCGAAACGCCTTTTTAAACTCCTCTTCGGGGAAATCAGCACTGTTACATTGATCCCACCAAGCTTTTGATCTATTCTTCACCCACAACCTTCTTTGCGGCGCCCCCACCCCTCCCTTTTCGCTAGTACTGTTAGCTTTACTGCTCGAAACTATTTCATCCTCAGCAGCAGCAGCAGCAATGGCACAAGCAGCAGCTGAATTGCCTCGCCCTTTTCGTTTTCGAGCACCATCTAACTGTTCTAAATCATTATGATGCTGTTGAACATCTGAATAATAATCCCACATGACCTTAGTTGTTTTCTTGTGATTCGCCTCGAATAAGAGCTTATTCTCTTCCTCTTCCTTAACAAATTCCTCTTGTTCCGACTTTTCTTGCTCCTCAAGTAACAACAACGATGTTATTATCTCTTTCAGCTCCTTTGTTTTCACAGCTCCACCACCTTGATTTTCAACCCCACCAAATTCATCATTTTCACCTCCACCACCACTAGTATTATTGTACAGATTGCTGGCGGGGGTTTCTTGAACAGTATCTTTTCTTCTTCTGCGACGCTTATTGGGTACGTTATCATTCATCTGGACGAGAGTTTTCTCGAGTAATTCACGGATATAGGAATGGGAAAAGCTAGAATTTTCTGGGAAAGAAGGGAGTTGTTGCTTCATATATGGCAAAAGGGGGAAGCAGGCAAAGTGTTTGAAGAAATGTGTAGATGATAGTGTGAACGCATAGAGACTTCGGAATATACAAGAAAGATATAATAAATGAGGTTGAAAGATGGGACATGTATATATGTAGAAGAAAAAAAGGGTGGAATTAAGTAATGTAGAAAAATGGAAGGATTTTCAAGAAAACGTGTGTGAATGGTATGAACGCGGCTTTGGATTTTTGGATTTGAAGGAAGTTTCGAGGGGGGAACAAAGCAGATTTGTTTTGTGAGTTTTGGGGGTT
>MCJB01019468.1:0-35981 GCA_002018475.1 Nicotiana obtusifolia | reverse complement strand
AAGGGGGGTGGGGGTGTGGGTGGGCCAAGAAGATAAGAGGTAGGTGATAAAGACGGTGACTTAAGACTTGGGAGAGTTGAAAATAACATGGTTGGACAATTTGGGATGGTTTTGGCCTTTCTACAACAATACAAATCTTTGACAAGAGGGGGACTTTGGTGTGAAAGGTATAGGATTGTGTGTTCTCTTGCTTTATGAGTTATTTAATTTGAGTTTATCCTCTTTTCATTAAAATTTTATTTTTATAACCATTTTCAAATCAGCGTATACACATCTCGATTAATTTCACATAATTTTTGATTTTTTCTATTAACAAAAGTACCAATAACTTTATCATTTATGACTTAAATAAATAAATAAAAATCAACTAGTGTCCAGCTTGCGAGGCACATCTAGTCTAATTGGTACCTGCTCGTTACTTTTCATCAGAAGTAACTCTACCCATTTGTTTAGGCAAATTTAAGGAAATTAACAGTAATAATTTTGCTTTTATTGAAAATTAAAAATTAATAATTCTGACTTCTTTCTAATGTGAAACTAATTATTACAGCATTACTGTTTTTCTAAATACTTTTGGGGATGTACTTAGTATGGTATTTACTTTCAAAATAATTTGTAATGATACAGCAGTAAGTTTAAAAGATTAAAGAAAAGGGAAATGTGGATACGATAATATTGAGAATAGTATGACATGATCGAATTACTATTCGCAATATATCTTTCTTCTCTTACACGTTTTCAATTTATCTTTGAATAATTCCCACTTCCCAATATGTTAATTAAAGAGTTTTCTCATTAGTTCAGAACTTGACAAATCACTTTTCTTTTTTCTCTTTTATATACTTATAAATAAATAAATAGATACATCCTTGCTAAACTATCTACAAGATGAATGCTTGTTTTTTTTTGTTCTCTTTTGACTACTCATAATTTAGTATCAAATGGATCGTTGCCTCATTATATCAGAACTACTTACTTAGTAGGTCTTTTATTTGGACAAATATTAAATGAGAGTAGAATTTGACATTAATTGTATGGAAATATTATAAATTCACAGTTCATTTTTTTTTTTTTAATTTCATGTACGAAGATTACAAATTTTTTATTCTGACGCGTAGACCAATTCAACTAAATATTTGTCCTTTACTATTTTTTTGGTCCTCTTTAAATGCAAATATTAATTTGCTACAAGTCCGTCGATTCTTTTCATAGAAAAAAATTATTATTTTCCCTATTTCCCAATTATCAAGAGAACTAAATTATTGAATGAACTTGCTGATTTGTTTCTTTATTGAACATTATAGGTCCCAATAATAAAGAATCTGCGAGTGTGATTCGTTTGTTATACAACTTCTCTACAAATTTAATTAGGAACAAGATTTTCTTCTTATGTTTGACATTTAGCACCTAGATATGCAATTATTAATCTTTGTTTAATAACTTCATTATTTGTATCAATTTATGTAGAGTCGTAGATAGTTAAAATCACCCCAGAAAGGCCCTGAAACTTGATGATATATGTCAATTGCCATCAAGCTACACCCGATCTAAGGGTCTTCACTAATCAATTTCTTTCTGATGATGCAAAGTTGTACACAATAAGTTTGGTATTAGATATTTATTAACTGAGTTGACTAAACATAAATGGTTGAGTCGAGCAAACTAGGTCGAGTTAGATTACTTAATATTGAAATCATTTAATACCGCTAACCAAAAGCTACATTAGTTATGCGGCAAATATTTTTTACTTGTATAGTCACTCAAATATTGTGTTATCTTATTCGAGATTTTATTTTAGTATTAACTGTTACCCAGCCAAACGAACGACGTCACAGGAGAATGTTAAAAAAAGGGGGAAGGCAATAAGAAATTAAATAAGAGGGGAAAGAAATGATATAAAAAGTTACAAGGAACAAATAAATAGAGATAAATTTGATTGCAAACAGTTCGATTACTTTTTCCTGAAGAAAAGACGGATATATTGGTGCATATAATTTTACAGTAAACGGAAACAAAGGGATAAGAATATTTGATTCTTTAACATGAAGAAATTGGACCTAGTAAATTATAAAGGGTGAAAAAGAGCCTCCAAAATTCAGCAAAGTAGAACCAAACAAAATCTTGAGTTTGACCAATTGGGGGTTCCTATTCTTCCCCGCCCAAGAACAAAAAAATAAAATAAAGAGCACTAAATTTTAACGTGAAAAAGCACATCACATATGTGTGTAAGACAAAAATTTAAGCCATGTTCATGTAAAATATATTTACGCAATTAACTGCCTAAAAGGTAGTTGCAGTATCTGCAAGCTACTCTATTTAATAATGAATTGACTACTATAGTAACTCAAATTAAATGTTGAATGTCTTATCATAACAAGTTAAATTATATTGATTATATAAAATTATTACATTGTTAAAGTATATATACTAATATGGGCATATCTAGGGAAAGAGGTTCCTGTGGGCACGTGAACCTATGCTTCACTCTCTAGATCATGTATAATAATGTTAATATATTTTTTAAAAATACTTAATATATATGCACCCAAATAAAAAGATATGTATATATACCATGTATTGACTTCCCTTAATTTTTTAGTATATTTACTTTTATATATTTTGACACCCCTTAATAAAAATTCTGCTCCGCCTCTGCACATATAGTTCAAAATGTTGGATGCCTATTTGGAAAAAATGGCATACGAAAGAGTATTTCAAGATGTGTAAAAGTAGTATAATATTGGGTGGCAGAAGAAGTAGAAATTTGCCAAGGATGCATGTGAAGTTGCCATGCACGTCAACGGTCGACAGTTTTGGGCTTGCCGTACTTACGCGGTAACAGCTAAATTACAGTTTTTCTTTTTCTATTTTCTTAGGAAACACCCTCCTCCCCAACCGCTTTGGGGTGAATTCCCTCACCTAAAATTGGCGCTAATTGAACCCTATATTATGAGCTTAGTGATTAAAGCTCTCATGATATCTCGTTGGCCTCCACAAAAAAAATAAAAAGAAAGTAACTTCTATTCTAGGATACAATAACAATTTCTTTCTCTCTCTTTGTGTTTGTCCTATATAAGATGGGTTTTGAAAAACATAGGATTAGTCAAAGAAACAGCATGTGCCATTCTTTTTTCCGGGAATACTAAGGTGGTAATTGACTGTTTCCAGTCACCAAAAACATGTGATTGTAGCCTTGCATTCTTCTTTACAAATTCAGAGTACGTTTTTCTCACTTTAGGGAGATATCGAGTTTTCCGAGGTGGTTTCTGGTCGAGGCAGAGGGAAAGTAAAACCTAGGTACAGCATAATGCAACATTTTTGGTTCAAATTATTTATTTGTCTTAAAAAATTTATTGAATATTAATAAATTATTAATTTATATAAACTCTAATAAATTAAAAGATTTAAAATCTCGAATCTATAAGTTTTAAATTCCGACTCTGCTTTTGTTTTTGGTCACTGGTCCAATGTGGGGTAATAATAGTCACAGAGTCTAAATATGTTTTTTGGTTCTTGGGGTCAAAGTGGGGTTGGCCGCAATCCATAATGTTCACACACTAAAAGTGGAAAGTGATTTTGAGTTTTTAGCCTGAAGAAGGTTTCCACTTGGAACCTTTCTAAGAAATGATTTGGTGTGAAACCAACCAATTTCATGTTAGGACTTTTACTTAGGTCATTATTACGCAATTTTTAAGTAATATTTATAACAGCTGTATTTCGGTTTTCATTGTTGGGTCCTAGGGTCATTAGATTTATAGTGCCCCGAAACTAAATTAATCGATCATATGTCTTACTAATGAAAGCGACAAGACAAGTATTAGAAGTCAAAATCTTGAGTCGTGTACATTATAGTTTAAACGATGGCAATATGTTTATTTATTTATCTTCTTTTCTCATATTATCAAATCACATTTATTTGATAGGAAGGTGTGGAGGTCGAGAATTAGGATAGAATACTAGTAGGTAATCAAGCATAATTTTTTCATATATGTAGTATCAATGTTATTCCTGTACTTTCTTATACTTAGACTTCTAGTACTACCGGTTGTTTATGTTGCTTCCATTTCCTTATTAACTTGTTGTTACTGCTTCTTTTCCATTACTGTATCCATTATTGTATTTCTTTTCAACAATATTGTGACTATGTTTTTACTGAGCAGAGGGTCTATCAGAGACAACCTTTTTACTTTCACAAGATAAGGGTAAAATATATGTGTACACTACCCTCTTTAGACCCTAATTGTGCGAATACACTGGATATTGCTATTGTTGTTATCAAATCATATTTATTGTAGAAAATTTACGCATATTATTTTTATTTTGGAACAATGTAATTAGTTAATTAGCTAGAAAAATATAGAGCAGAAAAACTACTGGTTTAAAAAATAGATATATTTCAACTTTCATACATAGCTGTAACAGTCAGTAATTTCTTAGTGCAATTAAAGGAACACACCCTATTCGTAAAAATATTAGGAAAAAGAAGGAACGTTAGCAACATTAAGAATGTCTCATTCAAATCCCTTGCCACCAGAATTTTAAAAGTTTTCTTACTGCACTGACCCATTGTTTTTGACGAAGATGTTACAAACTGTCATTCCAACTAAATTGTTTTTCATTCACTTTCATTTTCCTGAGTGTTTTTAGTTACTTTGATCATTTCATTTTCGTCTTTTTGCAAGCTGTAGTGAGAGTTGAGTAGAAACTGTAATCTACATAACTTCAGTTTCTTTTTTTTACACATTTGTTTCAGTTAATTTTAGGTATAGAGTAACTGGTCCAAGGAGGGAATGGCCAATTGGCCATAGGGAAAGAGAATATAATGGTTTGAGATGTAGTCCGAGAAGATGACAAAAATAATCCCTTACGTTTGAGGGTAGGGTTAAAGCAACCCTTTAAGTATATATTAAGCAGTTCTCGTCCTTCAAGTTTTGCTAAAAGTTTTGAGGTGTAATTTCTACTGTTTCTTTGCATCTTTTTAGTGCCTATTGCAGTTTTTTGTGTTACATTTTTTACAATTTGATGGGACCGTCCTATTCCACAGCTTTCGTCAAATCTAGCAAAACATAAATTGTTAGATTTTGTACAGAGACCAAAAGTATTAACTTTTGACAAACTTAAAGGACCAAAACTACTCGGTACATACTTAAGGGACTACTTTGAACCTAACCTCAAACAAAGAGACCATTTTTTTAGTCCATTATGAGCAGATTGGAGCCATTTTAATGGGAATGTCAAATATTTACATTCTTAAGATCATTTCCACATTCCTTTGAAATCAAAGTACATTGATACAACGTTCCTATCCATTTTGAATAAAAGGAAACGATCACAGGACAGGAAAAATACATATCACCAGATGTATTTTTGGTCCGGCACTTATGTAACTTCTTTCCGGAAGAGGACATTGGGACTCAAAATGCATAGTCCAACGAGCTATACAGCTCTTTCCTTCGAAAAAGAGAGAACCAACATCATCGCCACTTCAATATGAATACTGAGTAACTTCACAAATAGCACTTCAATCTTCAACTTTCCTCAGCTGGAAGATCAGCTCAAGTAAGAGATTTGCCAGCCCATTCCCTTTCTCGTCGCTTTTGCTTGGCCATCATTTTATTGAACTTCTCTTTTCCTTTCTCCAGAAGAGGATCGTGTACCACATAATCATTGGGGTCCTCAGTACGAGACATTTTATCCTGCCGATGAAACCAATAATTTAAAAAGGAGAAATGAACATAATTAAGCATGAAGGTCTTGGGGATTCACATTCAAATTCAGTGAAATTTATTCCTATTTAATCTTCACGGACCCCGACCCCCACCCCAAAGCAAGAAACTCCAGAAAGCAAGCACGTATAGAGCCTAACAATGAAGAATTATGCTTTTCTTAAGTTTCCAACCATCCCGAGAACAAGTTATTGAACAAGTACCTTTCCAGGTTCAGGAGCGAATTTTAGAGTAACTGCTGCCCAATCGGATAACTCTTCCTCCTTGCCAGCATTAGTAGATCCATTGGCTTTAGCAAAAAGTCCAGACTTAAACTTCTCCAGTTTTGCCAGCACCTAACAAACATACAAAAATAATGCGCAAACTGCAGAAACGCATAGAATAGAGAAAGCTGCCAGCAAGAACACATATCCATTCCATATAAGTCCAAAGTTAAATCAGCCTGAATCCATAGTTAACGTCTTTTAACTATTACCGAGAAAACTCAACATGGAAATTTTCATACATATTAGAATTAACATAGAGACAAGATTTCAGATATAAGATGTTTAAACAACATTCAGAAAATGGAAGAACTCCTGTAACAGAGACCATGGACGAACATCCATTAAAAAGGGATCCAACACAAACCCTGTAAAATATGCAAAAGCAAAAGATATAATGCATCAAACATAGAAAATGAAAATCAAAGAAAATTTAGTTCATCTTGTTCCTACAGCCACAGAAAAAAAAAAGAACCCTAACTGCCACATGTATCAAGAGGGTCATAAAATGGAAGAAATCGCTCTTGGTTCGACGCAACAGCGAGTTTTCCAGTAGTCACCAACTTTTTTTCTTTTTCTTTTTTTGGTGGGGAAGGAGGATGGGCGAGTATATATGCAAACGGATCCATAAAGACACATCTCATTCAGTGAAGCTTTGTTTCATCCCCAAAATTCCTTCTTCTATTCAGAGAGAGAAACCTTTAAGTGTCTGTGTCTGTGTGCACTCCTGGGGTGGATGGGTGGGGGTATTTCCATCCCTGGATATCATCTACCTGAACTAACATTAGTGTCTTAAGCTCAATAAAGGATGCAAATTTGTATGTGTCAGCCTGTATGTGCATTCCCATAGTCTACGTCCTACAGATAAAGTCCCCTTTTTACTTACATCAATAACCCTTTTTGTTTTCTTTTTTGTTATTTGTTCCCTATAAAAAATAATTTAAAAACATAAACCAGAAGAGGATATCTAACAGTATCTAGAGGCATACGTCTTCCTCATGTCCTTTTCGTCCTCGTCTTTTTTGCTTTAGCAGCTGTCTTTCTCGTTCAGGGCCAGACAACAACTGTAAGTCTGTATCTGCATTGGCCATACGTTCAGCCCTCGCTTCAGAGCCTATTCCTTTTCTCTTAAGAGCCAACTTATCCACTTTTGGCCTTTCATCGTCATGTTCAGCATCAGACCTACTAAAATCAAATTATAATCATTGAGCTGCAAACCTGCAACTAATGAGCTTTCAAATATGTTGAGGGAAAGAGAAGCAGAAATTTTTTGTTAGAAAAAAAAATTTATATAAAGGATTTTCTCAAGATAGTTATCTTTTGCACCAGAAGAGAATATAGTTCTGAATGTAATCTGTAAATCAAACAGTTCATTATGAGGCAGGAGAGTGCATACAACCTAAACCACTTGAAATCAAACCACAGTTTAATGAGTGTGACATTAATGGCTATCAGTATCCCAATCTCAACCGTGCATCCTTGGACACATGGCAAGCAACAAATTACTCAAGAAAAACAGTGTCAGCAAAAAGGAGATGAAAAATACTAAAGTCATCCTAGATCAGATAACTCCATCTTTGACCACATCTTTAGTTCCTAGTTATTTCAACTTTTTCATCTAACTGTGCCCATACCAAGATGCCTGATGGTATCAATAGGAATGAGCAGGCAGTGAATTATTACCATAAAGTAACAATTGTACAAATTTCGTGAGAACAACCCCAATATAAAGTGGTATACCAATCAAAATGAACCTATGCCAAAATATAGTTCTCCACGATCATCTCTACTAATTAGCACCTCATGGTTGCTTCAAGAATTTAACAGAAAACAAAAGGCATACCCTCATTTGTACAAAAGCAGTTTCCACCCTTTCAAAAGGAGA
Organism: Nicotiana obtusifolia; assembly: GCA_002018475.1. Classification (NCBI taxonomy): domain Eukaryota; kingdom Viridiplantae; phylum Streptophyta; class Magnoliopsida; order Solanales; family Solanaceae; genus Nicotiana; species Nicotiana obtusifolia. Next base: position 28,107 of record MCJB01019468.1, on the reverse strand, counting down.
TGCCAGCAAACAAGGCTTTCCCTTAGCATACAACATGTAATATAGAAAAGAAGTAAATCCATCATCTCAATCAAAGTTTGAAGCCTTTTCTTAACCATGCTATCCAATTTACTAAATTTCTCATATTTAAGCTTCAATAATTTCCTATTTCACAACTTAATATTGTCAGTAACCTGCCATCCAACAAACAGTAATAAGTATTTAGGGATAACCACTGTTTAACTATGCGACCATCTCATATAAAACGCATATTATGTAGTTCAACAAAAGTAGAACGTAATAAATGCTGGACACAAGCAGATGGTTAAAGAGTATATGCTCAAGAAACTAGATATTCAGCTACTGTTGTATTATGTGCTATAAGAACAAGAACTGCATGGAGAGAAATAAGATTAAACCTGCACCTTGGAGGAGATGGCGAACGATTTCTTGCATTACCATTCTCTGAATAAAAAGATAAATGCAAAATGATTAAATTCCTCTTTGATAAATGCAAAATGATCAAAAAACTTAACAAAGCTTAACCAAAATGAAGCCACGTAAGAAAAAATTGGATACAAGTATACATGTAAAACTGGGGTGTGCTAGTACTAAACAGTTTCAGGCCTATAAACACATAAATTTGTGCAATTTACATGGTAAAAACATTCTGATCTGTGGTAAGTTCAATGTGAAATCATCTCAGTGGGTGAAGTGGAGAACATTGAGAATCTAGTACAGGTGTTGAACTACAAGGTTAGAGCTCTTCCCACCACCTATCTCCGTTGCCCCTAGGTGCATCTAACAAGGACTGAGCAACATAGAACGTGGTAATAGAAAAAGTAAGAAGAGACGCACAAAATGTTGAAAAGGATATTTGTCGAGAGAAAGCAGTAGATTAAGAGCACTATCCAGCATCCTCACATATTTCATGTCCCTGTTATAGACACCAGTCGGTGTAGCACGCAATTTGAAAAAATGTTAAAGTAACTCCTTATGAGATTTGACAGATGGGACAGAGCTCGGGTGAAGATGTGGATCATCTCCTATTACATTGTCAGATAACTGCTCGATTGTGGTGTGATAATTTTGAGATGGTTCAAGTATTGTGAAAAAGGCATTGTTCAGCTAGGCTTTCAAAGGAATGTAAAGAAGACGCATACATGGAAAGTTGCTCCACTATAACTCATATGGGTCATACAGAAAGAGAAACAAGAGAAGCTATGAAGGGATAGAGCAAGATGTAGGACATGTAAGAAATAGTCTATAATTCCTAGTTTCAGTGTGCTGCACCCACAAGGTTCCAATTTGTATAAAAGATCAGGTGGCATTCATAGCGGACCACAGTTTTGTCTAGGGTCTCTGCCTTTTGGGATACAACAAGTATAGTGGATATATCTCCATCATCAATAAAATTTACTTAACTTTACAAAAGAAGTTCAGGTAACTAAGCTTATTCAAACAAATGAACTAACAGCAATGAAAGCATACGTAGGAGCACCACAAAATGCCTTAGAATTTGCAAGATATTTAAAGAAGATACTTGGCGACGAGTTGTCACAAAACAAACAGAACGAGACCACATTGTGTGCTGCAAAAGTGGTTTTAGTCTTCGTATTTAAATAGATGTTTTTACCTCTGACCAACGTTTGTTTGGGTGGTGGATCGCCAAGTTCCTTCCTCCTTTTTAGTATCTGCTGACGCATACGTGCATCAAAGCCAGCTTCGTCTTCATCACTGTTATCAAGGGATTCATGAAAACCAGCTTCTGATTCTTTACGAGACGCTTCTTTCTTTGATCCCAAAGCTTCTCTGATTGTCAACTGCACATCCCTAGTCGATTTTCCTTCATTTGAGTCCTGCATGAGCAGTTTTCCACTGTGTTATTTACCCTACAACATAATATGTACTGAAGAAACGGCAGCCAGGTGCAGCATGCTCCCACTATGCACAGGGTTCAGGGAAGGGCCGAACCACATTGAGTCGATTGCACGTAGTCTTACCTTGCACATAATTACACAACATAATTGCACGTAGTCTTACCTTGCATATTTGCAAGAGACTATTTCCAAGGCTTGAAACCAAAATCATATATAAATCCTATGAACACATCAATTTGGTGCTTATGACAGCTTACTTAACAAAAATTGCAAAAGTAACAATGATTGAGGAGACAACAGAGACAAGACTACAAAATCCAAACGTTGACCATAATGCTGAGTGTGACACGCACGATCTTACAACTCCTACAAGGTTTTGAGATGCTGAAGAGGAAGTCATTTGGAATAAAATAGGAGACGAAGCTGGAATTAGCGTAATAATAATGATGATTGCACCTCCATGCAAATGATTCAAATAGGATATGACATAGTGGTTGAATGTGGAATGAAAGCCGCATTGATTACCAATATTTTTTGTGAACAAAGAGGATCCAACTGTATTGATAAATATTACAAGGACAAGAAAGGAACCCAACAGTAGCTAGTTGTGGTAAATACGGAGGTAATGTTTAGCACATAATATTAGCAGTATGCATAGATTTGGGACTATAACAAGGAAGTTAGGCGATAATGTGAGAGCAAACATTGTAGTAATTTTGGAGAGTTAGGTTGTAATGAGCCAAAGTCTAATACATAAGACACCAAACCTGACAACCATGACAGGTAGGCTAACACGCAACCATCCTCGTTAAGCTCAGGCAAATACGAAACTATCCAATGAATGGTACCCCTCTCCTATTGAGAAAAGAAAACTATAGGTTATTGAGTAGAACCTTACTATGGTGTGGATCAAATTGTGATTATGGGCGATATCATGCTTCCTGGATGGATTTATATCAGGTATCTTCTTCAGAGCAGATATTTGAGCACTAGGATGCCATCTCAGTGCTTCTTAACGCGTTCTATTTAAGGAAAGCGCATTCTTTGAACTTAACAAAAAGAATACTTATGATGAGCTAGTAAAGGGCTGTTCTACTTGGAAGGAAAGGGCCGCAGAAGCAAGGAAGCTAGTACTATATCAGAAGCCTCCTTAACCCCCATGCAGGAAAACTCAATTCTGCTTGGCTAATGCTTTGAAGAAACTAAAATTGAGCTTCCCTTGCTTACGATGTACAAGCAGAATGAGATACAAAGAAACTGACTGCACTCCTTTATGTACATATACTCCTTACCAGAGAGTGTCATAATTTTACTTGTTTTTCTGACATTGCAACTATAAGGTAGAGGGCTTGATACTTTTGTAGATAGAGATGATGCAGGATTGGCATATCATAGCAAAAACATAGTCGTTACCAAAGCTTGATCAAGTTTTCCTTCCTTCAAAAGACGTGGATCATCCAAGACATCATGACTGCTTCTTATCCTTGTACTCACAGCTGCAAGCTCTTTCTCCTCCTCTTCTGCTTCTTCTCCAAATGAAAGCAAGTTCAACTTTCTGAGGGAAACAGAAAAGGGTTTGTTAGAACGTAAGATATTGATGAAAACTATTTCACTTTCTAAATTAATTGCTTCAGTTAGAAGTCAGGAAAAATAATCTTACTTAGTAGCTTTATGCTTTGCATCTTTCTTCTCAGTTGTTACTTCAGAAGGTAAAGCTTTTGTAATCTTCGCTCTTGGGACAATATCCTCAAAAGGGTTCCATAATACCTATCAATGATTCACAGAACAAATTAAGCAATAAGCATCAGACTGTTAGCTAATCCAGTGACTGTAGAAGAAGATCTATAAGTCTAAGACGGCCCACCAGACATAAGAACCTTAAAGGAACCAGAATTTGCAGAAGATTACATCTCTTAAGCTAGATATAATTTTAGAAAAACAGAGAGAAACCCAACACTAAAAGAACAGTTTTTTCAACAAAACAAGGAGCAATGGAAGAAGAGAAAGCAAAATGAGATGATTTTATTTAACCATTAAACTACGACAGTAAAGAAAGAACCATATGACGTCTTACAATATAACAAATAAAGAACTAAAGAAAGGGACAAAGTTCTCACAGAAGATTAATTAAGAGGAAAAAGCTGCAGCAAACGAGAGAAATCCAAAGAAAGACATTGACGCTGTTATGGGACAAAGAATATGATCATGAACAGGGAGAGCATACAGAGGACAACCAAAAGAACAAAAGAAAATAGTTCAAGAAAATACGATTCTTCTGGTTCCACTCTGACCATAATCCTGATAGAGCTAACAAAACATCGACATGGTGACTTTGGCTTGATCGAATATGGCACGTATTCCATGTCGTAGCCATATCTTGTCGTCTCGATGCCGGTGAGGGGCATCAACCAGAGGCTCCATGTAACATATGAAAAAGGCTGACACCTAAGATCTGTGAATTAAATATCAGCTTATCTGCTACCCCTTTAAGCCTCAGTAATACAATAATCTTGTGAACACTACCCACCAGACTTGTAAGGCCTTAATTACTAACATTCGTTTATACTCCTTTCTTTGAATCAAAACTATGAAGGATGAACTAGAACTCTTTAGCATTTAAGGCTCCGTATCATGTTTTACTGCATCCCAACAGTGTTAGGGAAAAGTTAAAAGTAAATCCATCTGGGCACGTCCCCTGAGCAACTGCACAAATCATCACTGCTTGTTCCACCAATTCATCCCAGTGTTCCTAAAGCGAGGCGTAAAACATGTTGAGAGCTTCGCCTCACTTAGCGGGTACTTCAGAGTTGTCATCAAGGCTCTAAGGCAATGAGCGTAATCCTCAAGAGGCAATACTGAACAATTGATATTTCACTTATTGTAAATGTTTTTCAATATTTGTTATTCATGCTAATATTTATTAGTCTTGGACTACATATACATATTTGTATTTTTTCTCCATTAGTGCTTTTCTTCATTAAAGCCCACCTCATATTTGCATTTTGTGCTGAAAGCCCAATGGACCTTGGAGCTTTTTTGCATTTTTCACCTTTGATAGCACTAAAAGTGCATAATATAATCAGGTAAACAGCTGAAAAGTAAGTCAAAAAAAGCTGATTCTAAATAGTAAATACTGTTGAGTAACATAGAGTCTATCTAACTACTAGTTTGGTAATACCACAGATGAGCGATAATCCAGTGGGCCTCAAGGCAAGCATGAGATATGTAATTCAAGAGTAGCCACAACCTCATAGACAGGCAGTGAAAGAGAGCACAAACGGAAATCTAGGTACCTCTACAGATAGTATCTTAGGTGGGGGATCCACAGGCCGATCATCCTTGCCAGTTTCAACTTCACCCAATGTTATAAGATTATATATTGAATCCCCACTTACCTGCAAATAAGGGAATGAAGCTCTAAAACTACAGAAACAAGTTAAAAGGTTTGACAAGATGTAGTATGCCTGGTGCAAGGAGACAAGCAAATTACTTTTCCAAAAATTGTATGCTTCTTGTCGAGAAAATCGCAACGATCCAAAGTCATAAAGAATTGACTCGCATTTGAATTCGGTGAGCCTGCACCAGCACATGCCACCAAACCCCTGTGTTTGAATCTTAAACGGGAGTGAAATTCATCAGGAAACACACCACCATATATGCTTTCACCACCTGCATGAGTCAACGGAAATCATCTTCAGCAATGCATGCTAAAAGAGGATATAAGAGACCCAACTAATGATAAGCTTGATTAGTGAGAGCTTCCAGTGAAGCTAACATTCTTCATTACAGTCCACCCTGAATGAAGATTGATCGGAGATCAAAACAGTTACCCTAAAAGAAAAAGAAAAGAAATAATGCCATTAAATAAGAGCGAACAAAAAAGTTCTGGAACATAGTCATTCAACTTCTTCAGATCGGTCATGTGTCCATTTTTGGAGCTTAATCTTTTATCTCCTTTATGACAAAGAAAGAGGATTTCACTGAAGGATAAGAAAAGACAATTTTATATATTGGTGGTGTCAATACTTTTCAAACTTAACTTTTTTACTCTTGTATTTTTCAAACTTGTTCTGAAAACGCTTTTCTTGAGTCGAGGGTCTATCGGAAACAATCTCTCTACCTCATACAGGTAGGGGCAAGATATGCGTACAGCCCCCTCCCAGATCTCACTTGTGGGATCACACTGGATACGTTATTGTTGTTGTTGCTGTTTTTTATAACGGTGGTATCCAGGCCAAGAAAATGACGCATTTCTATTTGTGAAATAAATTAACTTAAAACTTCTCATTTGGCTTAATAAAGTTGTTTTAGTCACACAAATGTTATTGCATGTTTAACACCACAAGTTTCAATAGTTTTATAGCCACAAATACTATGGCATGTTTAAGACAACAAGTTTCAAAAGTCTTCGTATCTTTCTTAAGCACCGTATCATGTCAAACTATATCATACAAGCTAGAGTAGAGGGAATATAGCTATAGGAACCTTGGCTGCTAATCTCCAACTTTATCTTTAGTCAACCTTTCATTTTTCAAATGAATATCATAATTTTTCTCCAAAAGCTTTCCCGAACTCCAAATATTACTTTTCATCTCTAGTATATATAAGTCACTAGAGATAAATTGATAACTTCCGCATTTCTAATGAAATAGAATTATGCCTTTGCCTTTGATTTGAACTTGCGAGGAGTCTCCCAAAGTAATATTGCCACCATTCAACTCTGCAAACTTTACAAATAAATATTTCTCTCCACAAATATGAGTATTTGCACCAAAATCAAGGTACCAATAGTTTCTTTCTATACTTTTTTTCGCCTTTGCATCCAATAAGTAAAGTCATATCTTCATCTATTTTGCTCTCTGCAAAATAATTTTTTTCTTCCACATTATTTTCACATTTCAAAAAGTAATGACCAAATTCATGACAAGTATAACTTCAACATTGATTTGTCATGCCTTCCTTGTCGGCCTTCTTCCTTACCTCTTCCATTACCTCTTCCTTGGTTGGAGTCTCAACTTTTTTATTTATTTATTTGGAGGTATTCACTTCTTCCTTCTTGATTACAATGACTTCTCCCGCATCCACAACCTCTTTCTTGAAATACATGCTTTTCATCTTTCTTCTCCAAAGAAAGATGTGCTTGCAGAGCTTGTTTAACTGATTATTTTTTCGGCTTCTTCATTCTTACTTCATGCGCTTTTAAGGATCCGATACGTTATTCAATAGCCATGGTATCCAAGTCTGGACTTTTTAATGGCAACAACCACATAGTTAAATCATGAATCTAAGGGTCGTGTTACTTTTGCAACGACTTGTTCATCCTTTAAATCTTCATTATACCTCTTCATTTGAATGACAATAGCCGAGACTATTGAAATATAATCAGAGATGGACTCAAATGCCTTATTTGCAACAATTTGAACTCTCCTCATAAGGTTTGGAGTCAAACACTTTTCACCTAGTCCAATCTCTAAAGGAAGCTGGGAGAATTTTCCATGCTTTCTTGGAGGTGGTTGCACTTGCAACCTTCTCGAGCATCTCAGCATCGTCATTCAAGATTTGATGGATGATAGTGAACGCCTTAATCTTTCTTCTGTATTATAATGATTCTTCTTTGGACTACTTGGGTTGAACAAAATGACTAGGATACATGTGCATTTGTATGAGATCCATATCATGTATCAAGCCTAGTGTACATGTATTTTCATTTAATTTTTTGTCTTCTCCTTTTCCCAAGTACATGAACAAAACCATAAATTAGTAGGGATGGCAATGGGGCGGGGGCGGGACAGGGCGGGTTTAGCCTTAACCCGCACCACATAGCAATATTTTCAGTTCTCAACCCGCCCCGCCCCGCTCCGCATAAACCCACACTGCACTGCCCCGTTTATAAGGTTTTTTTAAAAAAAAATGCTTTTCTTTATTTTCATTTTTAAGGAGTAGTTTTTTTTATTATGAGTCTGATTTCAAGAACAAGTCCCTATTTTAATTTGTTTAAATTGTCTTCAAAATTTCATAGGAGTATATATAATAACGATTGCAATTATCTACGACCAGAGTACTCTATCTTCACTGAAGGAACCAAGTCGCGTAAAATAAGTTGAAGATGTGATCGAATTTTACTTCAAGCTTTTGAATATTAACTACCTTACAAATATTCCATAAGTATAGTTTGTTGAGGAAGGAATTTAATTTTACAAAATTAATCAACTCTGTCAGCAATGCAACTCAAACTGTCATTGAGTAAATTAATTACTTCAGCTTCTCCAAGTTGGTGTGGGTACTTGTGCAGATTTTTTTTCTTTTTCTGATATTGGATAAGTATTAATCAAATAAATACTTACAACAAATATGAAACATAGTAACATTAATTATCTATGAAAATTATAAGTTGAAATGGCCAAAGCAAGTAAAAAGAAAAGAAGCTATATTGAGATAACGAGAGTCGAAAGACACAGTCGATTGAAAGTGGTTGAGTGAAACCTCAAAGTTAGTGCATTCAAAAGAAATGGAGCTAGTACAAGAAAGTAAAACCCGCAATCGCCCCGCACCCGCTAAAATTTTAAAAAAATTATTTCAATCCACACCGCACCCGCCCCGCATAGACTTGCACCCGCACCCGCACCGCCCCACTGTCATCCCTATAAATTAATACATGCATCCCCTAACCCAATGCACTTAACATTTTAGTTCAAGAACTACATAAATGAAATGCATGAATAACGTTTAAGTTCCCACCACTTAGCCCCAATAGTAATTATGATCAAATTCTCACTATTTGAGAAGTCCAATCAGTGACAAAGGTGGATCTAGGATTTGAACTCTACAAGTTCGAGTTCGGTATTCTACCACAATTGATTTGATTTACTAGGTACATAATCAATTATTCGTACGTATTTAGTGAATATTTTAACATATATATAGCATCCGAGCCAAAACTACTAGGTTCGGTGACCCCATTTAGCCCTAAATCGCAACTACAATCAAATATTCACGATTTTCAAAGTTCAATTACACAAAAGGTAGGAAATTCAAAGTAAATCAAATTAAGCGAAAAATATCAAACTGCTAATTGATAGTAGATTAAAAAAAATGAATGATTATTATTACCAGTGCCGGTGCCGGTAGGGTCACCACCTTGAACAAGGAAAGATTTGATGACACGATGAAAGATTGTATTGTCATAGTAACCTTCGAGACACAATTGAACGAAATTCCTCACAGCTTTTGGAGCTTCTTTCGGCCATAGTTCTATATCTATTGGCCCATACGTCGTGTTGAGTACAACTTTTCCCTTCGTCGGCGGTTCCAATACGTACACTGTCGACATTTATTCAGCAGCTGCTTTGTAGCATCAATTGGTTATGGAGGTTTTTCTTCTTTCTCAACTCCTAATTTACAAAACCGAAATAGAATGTTCAATTGGTTGGTGCTAAAATACGTCCTTCGAACGTCGCCGTTTATTCCTCTCCAGAATTTTCCTTAAATTTCTTTGTTACATCGCCCTAAGCCGTTTTCTTTTAATCTCATAAAGTAATTTATTTTTACTAGCAAGGTTTACAATTTTTATTCAGTTGTAAAGTCTCCCGCTCAATAATGCGAATTCAATTCTGATCTATCTCTTTTTCTTCCTTGATCCATTATGCAATTAAAAAAATCATGTGTTATGATGAAATTAAGCTTAAAAATATTATCCCATCAATACCGTTTGGGGACTTAAAAATTAAATTTCTCACGTAATTATCATCAAATATATATGTATTAGGCTTTAAAGAATGTCAAAATAACCGCAGTTTTACAGCAAAGCAATTAAAAAATATATCACACGTCAAATATTCTTAGACGTGATATACTGCACTCCTAACCCTCAACCAATTGTGAGGGGGAGAACTTATACTAGTTGGTCGCTTAAATACAAGTGTTAGCATGTTCCAAATAGAAATAGGGAGTTAATCTGAAATTCATAAGTAATAGCTTTACAATCAGTTGCATCGTCTAACAAATGTTTCTACTAGACTATTTTATGTAGGAATATAAAGGGTGTTCATTAAGACTCCAAAAATCGAACCAAATTAAAAACCAAATCAATCCGACCAAAAAAATAACACATTTTTGGTAAGGTCTGATTTTGGTTTTGAATTTTAGAAACCTATCAAATTTGGTTTGATTTTGGTTTTAATCAATAAATAATCAAAAAATCGAACCAACCCAACTGTAGAAGTATCTACTTAAAATTTATTATATATATATATATATATATATATATATATATATATATATATATATAGTTTTTTACAATTATAATAATCTAGTTCTTTGTCTTTATATTCTAGTTTGATTGGTAGTTTTCCTTTGCGAAGTACAAAAATCTATTTCATGTTAAAAATAATCTATTTTAATTGAGTCCTTAATTTATTCATCAATATTTGACTCATTTATCATTAATATATCTTGGTAAATGATAGATTTTTCAAAGAGCAATTGGTTTGGTAGTGTTACGTGGAAAATATAGTCGTTGGAATATATGTTTGGTAGTGTATGTCTCATATTTAAGAAAAAACTGAGAAATTGTATAGGGTGAAATCGGTTCATATTAAATGCTCGAATAACAGAGTGACACGTGGAACCGAGAAGGGGGAGAGGCAGACGGAAGATGAAGCGAGTGAAAACCAAGACCAAGGACAACAACTTCAATTGGCACCGAATAGATCCTGAAGGGATCATTATCAACAGGGACAACCAAATACTTGTCACTAGATGACATTCAATGAATAATATTTCTCAATATTAAATACACATCCGCTACAGAGACTTTTGGCATTCATGACCTGTCGTTACATATTCATCAATGACCCCCATTATTGTCATTTAAGATGGGCTTGATCCTAAGACCTTGTTCCCTAGGTATAACTATAAATAATGGCTTCAACAACCATTGTAACACACGAAATTCTGATAAGCTTATGCTACACACTATTCCCAAGCTAAATAATAATTTTCTGTCTAAAATTATTCTTATTGCTGCCTTTGGAAGCCTTGTTCCCGGAACCAAGTTATCTGCTAGTTATCAATTTCAACGCTAAGTCTCGCATTTTATTTAATTCATTTATGATTTTTGGATCAACTCAGTTCGCTTGTCTATAAATCATGTAACAAATTCAACTGTACTGTTTTACGGGTAAACGGCTTGGCGCCTACCGTGGGGTTTAGACAGCTGCGTAATTAAGCTAATCCTTGCATCTATTACTCACGTTCTTGATTCTTTGTTTCAAAGAAAAAAGTTAAAAAAATGGAAGCTAATGATGTTAACATCACACACAACGTTGAGGCGCAAGAGACTCTGCCTTAACATGAGGATTCGATCAGTGACACCTGCAATGAGGAGGATGTAGCAACTCTGGTCCATCGCGGGTGTTATACCCGACATGTGTGGGAGACAACTCCTGATGACGCTAAGGACGAGCACGTTGTGGAGACAGTAAGGATCTTGAGGGAGCAGCAAAAGGCCATCATGGGCCATCTCTTAAGGCAACAATAGGCCATGATGGAACTGAAGCAAGCATTGTCAGGTGCCTCCAACAATGTGAATGGAAGAGGCCATGTTCCTCCGGCGCTCCCGCAAATCAAACAGCCCAACAGGTTTAACAACACCCCTAGGGGAGAAGTTGGCTTCAACGGAATCGGGGGGATCGGCAATGGGTCCGGTAACGATGACGACAATGATCCTTTCAGAATCAAACTCATAAGATTCATGAGGGAAATGAACGAGCTGATGGATCAGAACGCAAAATAGTTCCACGCTCGAATGGACCAAATTTCGGGCACACCACCAGTAGTAAAGGGCTCGGACTCGAAGAACCACACACAATTGCCGTTCAAATCGAGCGTAACAGCAGAGTTGACTCCGAAGTGGTTTAAAATGTTGGACATACCAAAGTATGATGGAATTTCAGACCCTCAGGAGCACATTACAACTTATACAATGATGGTGAAAGGAAACGACTTAGCTCAACATGAAATTGAGTTTGTCCTGTTGAAGAAATTTGGAGAAACCCTCACGAGGGGGGCCTTGACATGGTATTCACTCCTACCCGATCACTCAATCGATTCCTTTGAAATGCTCGTAGATTATTTCATCAAGGCCTATGCTGGGGCCAGGAAGGTCCAGGCTTGGAAGGCGGACATATTCAGAATTTCGCAAGGAGAGTCCGAATTGCTGCGCTAGTTCGTGATCAGGTTCCAGAAAGAGAGGATGTTGATACCGGCCATTCCAGATGAATAGGCAGCTGAGGCATTTACTAAAGGGTTGAACCGAGGAGCTCCGATGCCTCCCAAAAGCTGAAAAATAGCTTGCTCGAGTTCCAAGCAACCACATGGGCGAATGTCTATAACCGTTACAAATTAAAGATAGGATAGAAGATGATCAGCTCGGGTTCCCGGCTTTAACAAAAGGTCTGGATCGGGAAAAGAACATGGATAAATCAAAAGATGATTTTGATGCAGATCGGCGGTCTTCTAAAGGTCGTTTCTTGCCCTATGAGAGGGCTGAAGGACGTAACAGCAAGGGGTTTCAGTCGATGGATAGGTTCGCCCTCGATAGAAGGATTGACTGTGGCCTAACAACAAGTCATTGCAGGACAAAGAGATATCAAGTTCTCAGGATTCCACTTATCCCAGGCTGCCCGAGTATAATTTCAATGTCAGCATAGTGGAGCTGGTATCGGCGATGAGGAACAAGAAAGTACGGTTCACGAGGCCGATGAGATCTGATCCCAGCCAGAGGGATCCTAATTTATGGTGCGAATATCATGGGACTAATGGTCACCGAACCGGGGACTTCCGACACCTGCACGAGGAAGTGGCAACACTATTAAAGAACGACCATCTCAGGAAATTCTTAAGCGTTAAGGCTAAGAACAATTACTGTCGCAGCCAAGACAACATATATCCCTCAAAGGTAGGGGAAGACCCTCCTCGACTAGCTATCAACATGATTTTTGAGAGGAACGAGATCAACGGTGTAACCTTCTCGGCGGCGTAAAATACAAAGGTGTTAGTGACTCATAGCAAGAGACATTGGGAAGTCTCCGAAGACGACATCACCTTTACGGAAGAAGACACAAATGGAATTCTTCAACCACACAATGATGCCCTTGTAATTTCTCTTAACGTTTTAGATTTCAAGATTAAATGATTTCTGGTTGACCTAGGAAGTTCAACCAACATCATTCAATGGAGAGTGCTGGAATAAGCTAAGTCATCCGGAAGCATCATTCTGGCAACAAAAATCCTTGTCGGATTCAACTTAGCAAGTGTGATAACCTAGAGGGAGATCTTGCTGCCTACGAATGTCGAAGGGGTCACGAAGACCACCCTATTTGAAGTGGTGGATGACAACATGGGCTACAACATAATTCTCGATAGATCATGGTTGCATAAAATAAAAGTTGTGCCATCAACATATCACCAAATGTTGAAATTCCCGACTCTAGAAGGAATCAAACAAATAAGAGGGGATCAACCGAAAACAAGGGAGATAAACGTGGTGTCGGTTTCCAGCAGCAAAGGGAAGGAACTCAACGCATAGCAATTACAGGAACCAATGACTGCTCCCGAACCGAATGAAGATGACAAAGGGAGCTCAGGTCAGGATTTATTGATTTCCTTAAAACTAACATTGATTGTTTCGCATGGTCGCACATGGATATGACAGGTATCCCTAGTTAGAGGTAATCATGCACAAGCTAACCCTAGACCCAAGTATCCCACCGGTAAGGCAAAAAAAACGCTCGATAGTCGAGATCAGAAACAAGTTTGTCAAAGAAGAGGTAACTCGATTACTTGACATCGGTCAATCCTGGAGGTAAAGTATCTCGATTGGCTAGCTAATGTAGTCGTAGTTCTGAAAAAGAATAATGAATTTCGAATGTGCATAGATTATAAGGACTTGAATAAGGCGTCCCCGAAAGACTCGTTCCCACTGCCAAACTTCAATCAAATGATCGACGCCACGACCGAGCACGAGTTAATGAGTTTCCTTGATGCCTATTCTGGGTAAAATCAAGTAAAGATAAACTCGGAGGATCAGGAAAAAACTTCGTTCTTAACGAACTTCAGCACATATTGTTATAATGTGATGCCCTTCGGGTTCAAAAATGCTGGAGCCACTTATCAGAGGCTCGTGAACAAAATGTTCGAAAAACAAATAGGTAAAATAATGGAAGTGTACATAGATGATATGGTGGTCAATTCTTTGAATACAAATGATCAATTAAAACATCTCCAAGAAATATTCGACATCCTAAGAAAGCACAACATGAAGCTCAACCCCGAAAAATGTGCGTTAAGAGTTAGCTCCGATAAATTCTTGGGTTTCATGGCGTCACAAAGAGGGATCGAAGTCAATTCCCATAAGATAAAAGGCATAAAGGACATCCTAGACTAGCTGACAAGCATAAAAGAAGTCCAAAGGCTAACCGAAAGATTGGTCGCTTTGAGCAGGTTCATTTCCCGATCTTCGGAAAAATGTCATCACTTCTTCTCACTTCTAAAGAAGAAGAACAACTTCGAATAGACTCTAGAGTGCCAACAGGCTCTAAAAGACCTGAAATGGTATCTATCGAGCCTTCCGTTACTATCAAAACCCGAGGAAGACGAACAATTGCTAATGTAATTGACGGTCTCGGAGGTAACGGTAAGTGCTATTTTAGTCCGGGAGGATGGAGGTATGCAATCTCCTATCTATTATGTTAGTAATTTTGACGGGAGTGAAGCTCATTATCACACCTCAAGAAATTGGCCTTAGCTCTCATAGTCGCCTCTCGAAAGCTTAAACCTTATTTTAAGTGTCACCCTATAGCCGTGGTAACAACCTTTTTCTTGCAGAATGTCCTTCACAAACCTGAGTTGTCAGGTAGGTTGGCCAAATGGGTAACTGAAATTAGTGAATTTGATATTGAGTATAAGCCCAGGATTTCGATCAAATTACAAGTTTTAGTCGACTTCGTGGCGGATTTCAGTCCCTGGCTACTACTTTTGGCCACAAAAAAATCAATGATGGTGTCAGAAACGACATCTGGAGTTTGTACCTTGTTCATGGATGGATCTTCCAACGTGAAAGGGTCCAGGCTCGAGGCGGTCTTAATCATGCCCTCGGGAGAGATCCTGAGGTAGGCCATAAAAACTGTTCCCTTGACTAATAATGAAGCCGATATGAGGCTTTGATTGCAGGACTTGAACTAGCCCGAGGGCTAGACTCCAAAGTCATTGAAATTAAATGTGATTCCCCACTAGTAGTAAATCAAGTATATGGAATATTTGACACCAAGGAGGAGCGCATGCAACAATATGTGATGGTCGATCACCTACATCCCGAGAGAAGAAAACGCAGAAGCAGATGCAGATGCATTGGCCAATTTGGGATCGTCCACGGAAATGAAAGGATCAGATTCAGGTACCGTTGTTCAGCTCATGCATTTGGTATTGGACGTGGATGGTTATTGTGAAGTAAATACAACCAACCTTCTAGGACTGGCGAAATGAGATCATCAATTATCTTGAGCACGGCAAGCTGCCTGAAGACCCAAAAGCATCCCGGGCACTCCGTACCAAAGTAGCTCGTTACAACTTCTGGGGAGGGCAGTTATATAGAAGGTCATTCCAAGGACCGTTGGCTCGATGTTTGGGAACCTCGGAGGCAAACTATGTCATGAGAGAGGTTCGCAAAGGAATTTGCGATAATCGTTCTGGTGCAGATTCATTGGTGCTAAAATTAGTCAGAGCAGGATACTATTGGCCTCGGATGGAACAAGACACGAAGGCATTTGTTTAGAAATGCGATAGGTGTCAGCGCCATGCACCGTTAGTGCACCAACAACAGAACTGCTGCATTCGGTACTACCCCATGGCCATTCATGAAATGAGGGATGGATATAGTTGGGTCATTGCCCCCGGCCCCCGGCCCTCGGCCCCCGGCCCCCGGCCCCCGGAAAGTAAGATTTCNAAAGTAAGATTTCTTTTAATTCTAATTGATTACTTCACTAAAGTTGAAGCAGGTCCTTACCAAAAAAATTAGTGAGTGCGAAGTGGTCGATTTCATATGAGAAAACATAATTTGCCGGTATGAAATACCGAAAGAGATTGCCTATGACAATGGGCCACAATTCATAGGCTCTAAGTTCACAAAATTTCTTAAAGACCTGAAAATTAAAAGAATCACATCTTCACCATACCATCCGAGCGCAAATGGGTTGGCAGAATCAGCCAAATAAGGTGATTATTCAAAACCTCAAAAAGAGGTTGGAAGCAGCCAAGGGCAAGTGGGTCGAAGAGTTACCGGAAGTGCTATGGGCGTACCGGACGATGGCCAAATCAAGCAAAGGGAAGACGCCTTTCTCTCTTGTATATGGCGTAGAAGCTCTGATCCCGGTGGAAGTAGGAGAACCGACCCCCCGGGCGGACGAGGAAGCAAATAATGAAACATTGTTGGTCAAATTGGAGCTACTTGACGAACACAGGGACTTGGCACACGTAAGGATGGTGGCCCATAAACAAAGAATGGAAAGGTACTATAACCGGAGGGCCAATCTCCATTATTGCAAAGTGGGAGACTTAGTTTTTAGGAAAGTAACTTAGAACACCCGGGAGCTCGACGTGGGAAATCTGGGTCTGACATGGGAAGGCCCTAATCGGGTTTCAACTGTCACTAGGAAAGGATCATATGAACTAGAAAACCAAGAATGAGTCAAATTGCCAAACCTTTGGAATGTGACTCACCTCAAAAGGTATTATTGCTGATGGGCACCGCTTGTACTGAAAGTATGTGTTATGCTCTTTTTCCCTTCGCCCAGTTTTTATCCCATTCGGGTTTTTCTGGCAAAGTTTTTAATGAGGCAGCAACGGAAAGCATACTACGAAGGAAACCCCATCAGTAGAGATAAGACTTTTAAAAGACAAGGCATTGAAACAACAAACCATTGCGAGATGGTTAAATAGTCTTTGGTTCGGTGGCAAATTCCTAATGGGAAGCAAAACTTGCCACTGGACCAAAGGCTATTCAACCGTTCACAAGTGTTTTCCTTACAAGCCACTAGGGGGTGGTTAGATAATCTTTGGCTCGATAGCAAAGTTCCTAACAGGAAATGAAGCTTGCTATCGAACTAAAAATTATCCAACCATTCACT
Organism: Nicotiana obtusifolia; assembly: GCA_002018475.1. NCBI lineage: Eukaryota > Viridiplantae > Streptophyta > Magnoliopsida > Solanales > Solanaceae > Nicotiana > Nicotiana obtusifolia. The sequence goes on along the minus strand of MCJB01019468.1, from coordinate 11,066 downwards.
AGTGGAATCCTCAAAGGAGCAAGACGTACAGTGGTCCAATTCGCATTATTCGCATTCGAACACTGGGGGAGATAGTATGAGAATACGACAACCTTATTGACACGAAAACCAAGACTACGACATCTGGGAATAAATGTGCCTCATCGGGACAGCGGACTGCACAGCTAGCTCCATAGAAACAAGTTGTACAGAATAGCCACATGTATTGGCAATTTCTTTTCTTTCAGCACTTGACTGCTTATGTACTTTTAAAGATAGAAGGAACAAAGTGAAGTTCTTTTATTTTTATCTTTTTCCTATCCAAACAATGAGTTGATTTTATCATTTGAAAGTTAACTAAGTACTTCAAATACTAGTGCTAGAATGAATAAGAGACGTCATCTTCAAGAGCACAATAAACATAAGAGGGCCCTCTCTTATGAAACTCTCATAGTAAAAGGGTTGGTTCCGGAAGAGTTTATATCCGGAACCCAAATGCTATCGAGGGAAATACACCTGAAGCCTTGCCTAATTTGACGCAAAAAGAATAAACTTTGTGCAACGATTAAATGAAAAGTACTTTTATTTATCAAACATGACAAGCGACATAAGTACAAAATACAAACGAAAAACAACAAAGGAAAAGAAAGCAAAAAAGCTAATCTGCGTTGCCACTGGAACTCGAGGGAAGTGAAACATCTATGCCCTAGGAGAAATAGGAGGATCTGCTGCCGGCGCAGGATCTTGGCCTTCATCTTCATTCACTTCAAGTTCATCCTTGATCCCGAAGACTCAGAACCAGTATTAGAAGAGTCAGTTGCATCAGGCTGAGCTAGGAGGCATTCTCGAGCAGTTAACTCCAGTATTCGGGCATTAGCGATCTCATTGTCGATATCAATAACGTCCGCTTTGGCCTCTTCCAAGGTTTTTCTCCTCATGTGGTACATAGAATGTGTCTTTTTCGATAATGAGGGAATCCCTTTGGAGCTGAAGTTTTGCTTTAAGCCTATCAACCTCGGTCAGAAGTCCATCTCGCTCGGATCTCGTGGCGCTAAGGCTGAGATTGAGATCACGGATTGTGGTTATATGAACCTTATTGTGTTCCATGATCCTCTTATACCTATCCTCCATCTGGGCATACTTTTCCTCAGCAATAGCAGCCTCTTCAGCTTTGGAATTCAAGGCTGTCTCTAAATTATTCACTCGTTCAAAGGAGGTAGACTCGTATTCAGCAGCAGCAAGCACGACATCTTGAACTTCATACCACTTAGCCTTAGCTTCTTGGAATTGAAAATTTAATTAAGAAGCTTCTTGACTAGGGGCTACTACCTCCTGCTCGCTAAATTGCAACCGGGCCTCAAGATCACTCATCCCAGTGGCTTTTGCCTTTAGCATCGGGAGGCGCGCGACAAGTTGATTCCTATCGGCCAACATTTGATCTTGCTCGAACTTGAGTTCCTCTTTGTCAAGGATCAATTTCTGAAGACCCTCGAAAGCAAAGAAGTTGGCCTATAAAACAAATATCAAGGTCAGAATCCCTGTTATAATGGACGAAGAGAAACAAGCAGTAAAATAAATAAGTACAATACAACTGCTGCATTGTGCATGGCGTTATTTATCATATACTCCCCCAAAAGAGAGTGTATTTTCTTCTTATCTTTCTTTGAAGTCAGCGACTTTTGATAATTGGCGAGAGAGAGACACTCCCCCTCCCCTGGGATCTGTAGAAGGTGGCGAGTAATTGTGCCCCAAATTCCCGTGGTCAGGGGACTAGGGAGGAGGGACGTCCTCCTCTCGAGCGTCTGTGGCCGGTGGGGGAGATGTAGCAATTGTTGGTGATGAAGGTATGGGCCGGTGTGAGGGGAGATAAAGCTGATGGCATTGTAGGTTGAGAAGTAGCTACAGTGGCTGAGGCAGTGTTGTTTGTTGGTTGCTCACTAACCGAAGGCGGAAGAGGCCCGGTACTCGGCCTCATAGTACCGGAAGCAACAGCTGGGACCGAAATGGGAGGATCAACATTCTCCACTAAGTCAAATTCTCCTTAGAGGGCTTGGGCATCGTCTTCGGTTGGGGTTTTAAGCTCTTCAGACTGAGCATTCTATTAAACTAATGAAGGTCATTGTCTCCTTTGTAAGGAAGCTCCTTCATCACTGGCTTCCCCATCATCGTCAATAACCACAGTGGCTGCTCCTAGATCGGGTGCGACTTTCTTTACTTTCTTATTTTTACCCTCAGTTGAGGAAGAACGTGGCATTTTGGTTGCTTGTTCTCCGGTAGGGGACTTTGAGAGGAAGCATCTGTTCCGGAAGCAGACCTGAGAGCACCAGTCCGGGTGAGATCCTCCTTCAATGACCTCGCAACCTCTGCAGGATCGACCAAGATATCCTCCTCGGGGACTGAAACAAAACCATGCGGTAGAACTGAATCAAACAAGGAGGTATTGTTAGCATATTTACTCATGTATTAAGATGGAATAAAGGAAGAGTTTGTTTACCATGATTCTTAGCCCTCCACCGTTATATGGGGGCCAATTCCTTCCATTAGCGGGTCTTTGGCGTAGTGATGTCTAGAATCTTCTGTACTACCGATCAAGGCCTTCAACCCTTGGTGGTGTCCACCGAGTTGCTGAAAATTATGAATGAAGAAGGGTTTGCAACAACATGAAGCAGCATATTTTCAAGGAAAGAGATAAACTTTAAACTTTAAGCTTACCTGAACAAGTCCAGGATTCGAGGAAGGATGGAGTTGTGACCGGGATGATATCCCTGGTGGCAATGATGGCAATTCCATCCATCCACAGTCATTGTCGTCATTCATGCTGGTAAGAAAAGCATGGTAGCCACGTTTGCTGAAATTTATTTCTCTCCCATGGAAGATTTTGGGGGAGTAGAGGTTCATCATATGAGCCAAGGTGAGAGGCTCCTTCGTCTCCAGGCACAGCCACTGCAGACAAGCCACCATTCGCCACATCGAGGGGCCCACTTGAGCCAAATAGATTTGGTACTGGCGGCACAATTCCAAAATCATGGAGTTAAGTTCCCCGCTCAAAGAAAACGGACCCAAAGTGAAAGGTACGTGTAAACGTACGTGAAAACCTTCTTAGTGAAGGTTACTCGCTCCACCAGATCGGGAGCAATGATATTTTGGTTGTGGCGGTCACAGTCCTCCTTCACAGCAGGAATACTGGAAGGGCAAATAGAAGAAGGATATTTACCAACAGCCCATGTTCGAGAGTTTGAAGTGGGGAAATTCTCTTCGAAGTCCTTGGCTGTGTTGAGATGCTTGGGGATGAAGGTGCTCATCGTGGGAGGATCAGCATCAACATCAACCTCTTTGTCTTTGCTCCTTTTTGGGCCCCTACCAAAGAGAAGACCAGAGTTCTTAGAAGACTTAGCATAAGAAGCCATAATGATAAGATTTTTTTTATAAGAATGTCAAAGAGAGATGAAAGTAGAAGGAAGTTAAAAGCAAAAAAGGTGAGAGAGTTTATGAAGTTGTTAGAAGTGAAAGAGGTAGAATGAGACGTATAAGTAAAGTTCTAGGCGACTAAAATCGTGGCCATGATTACCTCGAGAACTGCCAAAAATATTGCTAAATCGTGGAGTAACACGTGTTCGGGGTATTAAATGCGAGGAGACGTGCATCTTATCAAGCGTCAGAAACTTTTTAGAAAGCTTCAGAAAAAATTCCCGCCAAGAAGGGAATCTTCACAACTTCCCAGTGACATAAAGATGTGCCACCGAAAAGTAAGGGGACTATCTGTATAGGGTAAAATCGATTCATATTAAATGTTCGAATGACAGAGTGACACATGGAACCGGGGGGAGGGGGGACAGATGGAAGATAAAGCGAGTGAAAACCAAGACCGAGGACGACAACTTCGGTTGGCACCGGATAGATCCCGAAGGAAACATTATCAATGGGAGCAATCAAATACTTGTCATCAGATGAAATTCAATGAAGAATATTACTCAGTCTTAAATACGTATCAGTTACAGAGAATTTTGGCATTCATGACCTACCGTTACATATTTATCAATCTCCCCCATTATTATCATTTAAGAGGGGCTTGATTGTAGGACCTTTTTCCCTAGGTATAGTTATAAATAGTGACTTCAATAACCATTATAACACGCAAAAATTCTGACAAACTTATGCTACAAACTATTCCCAAAGCTAAATATACTTTATTTTCTGTCTTACGTTATTCTTATTGCTGTCTTCAGAAGCCTTGCTCCCGGAACCAAGCTATCTGGCAGTTATCTCGATTTCAATGCCAAGTCTTGCATTTTATTTAATCCATTTATTATTTTTGGATCAAATCAGTTCGCTCGTTATAAACCATGTAACAATATCAACTGTACCATTTTACGGTTAAACAGAAATAGCCAACAAAATCAAAAAACCAATCTAAATTGAATCGATAAAAGACCGACTTAATTGGTTTGATTTGGTTCCAGTATTAGAAAATCGACTTACTTGGTTTGGTTTCTTTTTAGGGAAAAACCATTCAAAACTGAATCATGAACACCCCTAAAGCAACAAAAAATCTAATTAATTATTTTAATAGGGTCACTTGAAAAAGATGATTGTACATTTATCTTGATCTCAATATTTTTACCACATCTCTTGGCCTTATTCGTTTGCACTTAATGGAGGTTTGAATCTTAATCGTTCAGATCTCAAACATTAAGTGCACTTATTTTTAATGTGTGAATCTCAGTCATTCAGATCTTAAGCATTATATATGTTTTATTTATTTTTTACTTCATAACCACTTAATGAGTCTGAATAGGTTTGTATGATTAAGATCTAGACTTAATTTCATTAAGATGTTATCACTCACATTCATTACTAACTGCTGCCACTGCCTACCATTATCAACTACCACCACCACCAACACCATCTTTAACAATAGCCCCCCTACAGCCATCATTCTTGTCACGACCCGAATTTTCACCCTCGGGACCGTGATGTGGCGCCTGACATTTCACTTGCTAGGCAAGCCAACAGTAGAATAGCTTTAGACCATTTTTAGCTAATAAAATTTACTATTGCCTATTGAGCTGAATTAACTATAATAAAGTGATATAAAGTGCGAAAAGCCATAACATCTGAATATCTAAATACAACCCCGAATATGGTGTCACAAGTGCACGAGCTACTAGAATAATACAGATAAAGGTCTGAATGAAAGTAAGGCTGTCTGAAAGAAAATACACAGCTAAGATAAGGCAGAAGGGGACTTCAAGATTGTGAACGCTGAGCAGTTGTACCTCAAGTCTCCGTCCAATAGTCAACCCGAGCAATCTACTGACAGCCGCAGGGACCGACTCCAAAATCTGCACAAGAAGTGCAGAGTGTAGTATGAGTACAACCGACATCATGTACTCTGTAAGTGCCGAGCCTAACCTCGACGAAGTAGTGACGAGGCTAAGGTGGGTCACTTACAATAACCTATACGCAGTATAAAATAATGACCGAAAAAGACAATACAGAAATGTAATAAGGCAGTTAACTCATGGAAATAACTCAATTCTCAAAGAAACCAGTGATTACCAGAAATACCAAATCCTTCGAGTCTCGTACAAAAGTGCCGAAGCTAACACAATATAATAAGGAATAGAAAACGCATAAACTATTGCGACACGCAACCCGATCCACCGTACAACACTATTCTTACTTATTCCACCATATAAGTATCAATAACAATAAGTAAATATATGTTGCAGCGCGCAACCCGATCCCACCATATAATCAGAGTCAATATCATAATTCACCCATATTTCACCATATCAATCCACCCTTATTTCACCTGTTGCGACGTGCAACCCGATCTTACCCCCGAGCTCGGTTATGCAATTCAATTCGATATCCAACCTCAATTCGAGGTCTAAATCCCAACTTTTACAAAAATTCCTAATTCTACCCAAATCCCTAATTTCTATCATGGAACCTAGATTTGATATTGAAATCTTATGAAATGTAGTGGGTAATTGAATTTTTTTTTTGATTAAAGTCACATACCAATGAATTTAGGAAGAAAAGCTCTTGCGAAAATCGCCTCTAAGGTGTTTAGGGTTGAGAATTTGAAAGAATGAGCTAAAATTCCGTCTTTTCAGCTTTTGTCCAGGCGCAAATGATGCAATTGCGAACCCCGCAAATGCGAGAATTGCTTCGCACATGCGAAGCAGTCCACATCTTTGCTATCATCCAACTGGCGAATGGCACTGCCTCTGGGGATGAATGTTGTGCTCAACTCAACCTGCGTGCCCAACTCACGCTCTATTGTCCTCCAGAAGTGCGAGGTAAACTGCGTACCTCGATCAAAAATGATAGAAACTGCCACACCGTGAAGACAGACGATCTCACGGATGTAGATCTCAGCTAACCGCTCTGAAGAATATGTAACCGCCACTAAGATGAAATGTACCGACTTGGTCAACCTGTCCACAATGACCCATACCGCGTCGAACTTCTTTTGAGTTCGTGGGAGTCAAACAACAAAATCCATAGTGATAAGCCCCCACTTCTGCTCAGGAATCTCTAACTTTTGAAGCAAACCACCATGTCTCTGATGCTCGTACTTTACTTGCTGACAATTTAGACACCGAGCTACATATGCAACTATATCTTTCTTCATCCTCCTCCGCCAATAATGCTGCCGCAAGTCTTGATACATCTTGGCGGTACTCGGGTGAGGAACTGTGGGCCACCTCAAGGATCAACTCACGAAGCTCATCTACATTGGACACACAAATACGGCCCTGCATCCTCAAAACCTCATCATCTCCAACAGTAACCTGCTTGGCACCACCGTGCCGCACCGTGTCCTTAAGGACAAGCAAATGTGGATCGTCATACTAACCTCTCTGATGCGCTCATACAAGGAAGACCGAGCGACTGTGCAAGATAAAACATGATTGGGCTCTGAAACATCTAACCTGACAAACTGATTGGCCAAAGCTTGAACATCTGCAGCAAGCGACCTCTCACCAACTAGAATGTACGCAAGGCTGCCCATACTTACAGCCTTTCTACTCAAAGCATCAGCCACCATATTGGCCTTCGCGGGATGATACAAAATGGTGATATCATAGTCTTTCAACAGCTCCAACCACCTATTCTGCCTCAAATTGAGATCCTTTTGTTTGAACAAATACTGAAGACTCCGATGGTCTGTGAATACCTCACACAATATGCCGTAAAGATAGTGCCTCCAAATCTTCAGTGCATGAACAATGGCTGCTAATTCTAAGTCATGAACAAGGTTATTCTTCTCGTGAACCTTCAACTGCCGCGACGCGTATGCAATCACCCTGCCATCCTGTATCAATTCTGCAGCGAGCCCAATACGAGATGCATCACAATACACCGTGTTAGATCCTGAACCGGTGGGCAACACCAATACTAATGCCGTAGCCAAAGCAGTCTTGAGCTTCTGAAAGCTCAACTCACACTCGTCCGACCATCTAAATGGGGCACATCAATAGGGCTGCTATAGATGAAACCCCTCCACGAACTGGCGATAATAACCCGCCAAACCCAGGAAGCTCCGGATCTCTGTAGCTGAAGTAGGTCTAGGCCAGTTCTGAACTGCCTCAATATTCTTAGAATCCACCTTTATGCCCTCCGCCGATACAACATGCCCCAAAAAGGCGACCGAGTCCAAGTAAAACTCACACTTTGAGAACTTCGTATATAACTGGCTATCGCTCAGAGTCTGAAGTACAATCCGAAGATACTGCTTATGCTCCTCTCGACTGGGGGACTTTATTAAGATATCATCAATGAATACAATCACAGAAAAATCCAAATAGGGCTTGAACACCCGGTTCATCAAATCCATAAATGTTGGTGGGGCATTTTTCAACCCAAATGACATCACTAGGAACTCATAATGCCCATACCGAGTCCGAAAAGCCGTCTTAGGGACTTCGAATACCCTAACCTCAACTGATGGTAGCCAGACCTTAAATCAATATTCGAATACACCTTGGCACCCTGTAGCTGATCAAATAAGTCATCAATCCTCGGCAACAGATACTTGTTCTTGATAGTGACTTTGTTCAACTGTCGATAGTCTATACACATCCTCATCGACCCATCTTTCTTCTTCACAAACAATACAGGCGCACCCTAGGGTGAGACACTAGGTCTAATAAAGCCCTTATCAAGCAAATCTTGCAACTGCTCCTTCAACTCCTTCAACTCCGGTGGGGCCATACAGTATGGCGGAATAGAAATGGGCTGAGTGCTCGGATCCAAATCAATACAGAATTCAATATCCCTATCGGGTGGCATCCCCGACAGTTCTGCAGGAAACACCTCTAGAAACTCACAAATAACTGGCACTGAATCCATGGAAGGAACGTCCGCATTAGAATCACAGACATAGGCCAAATAAGCTAGACATCCCTTCTGGACCATGCATCGAGCCTTTACATAGTAGATAACCCTGCTGGTAGAATGGCCAGGAATCCCCCTCCACTCTAATCGAGGCAACCCCGGCATGGCTAAGCTCACCGTCTTGACGTGACAGTCCAATATAGCATGATAGTGACAACCAATCCATACCCAAGATAACATCGAAATCTACCATATCGAGAAGTAGAAGATCTACACTAGTCTCAAGACTCCCAATAGCCACACACGAGCAGTAGACACGATCTACAACAATAGAATCTCCCACAGGCGTGGACACATACACAGGATCACTCAAAGAATAGGATGAACACGTAAAAATAAGTAGAGCCAGAATCAAATAGATTTGAAGCATCTCGATGGCAAACTGGAACAATACATGTGATAACGGCGTCAGATGACTCAGCCTCAGGCCTAGCTAGGAAAGCATAACATATGGGATGGCCTAGGAGGATGGCCCCTACCACTGAAGCTACTGGAATAACGGGGCCTCTTATCTGACACCGACCTCCTTTACTGAGCACGAACCAACTCGATACGTCTGTTAATATCAACGGTCGCTTGGAAGGAAATATCACTCCCTGTCTCCTTGGCCATCTGAAGCCTGATAGTGTAAGTGAGCCCATCAATAAATCTTCTCACTCGCTCCTTCTCAGTAGGAAGCAAGATAGTGGCGTGGTGAGCTAAGTCCACAAATCGAGTCTCATACTGGGTGACAGTCATACTACCCTACTGAAGTCTCTCAAACTGCCTGCGGTACTCCTCTCTCAGGGTGATAAGGATGAACTTCTCTAGAAATAGCTGTGAGAACTGATCCCAGGTAAGTGTAGGCGACCCAGCTGGTTTAGTCAACATATAATCTCTCCACCATCTCCGAGCGGAACCAATCATGTCAAATGCGGCATAATCGACCCAATTGGTCTCAACTATACCCATGTTTCACAGCACCTCGTGGCGACGGTCTAGAAAATTCTGTGGGTCCTCAGAAGGTGCGCCACTGAAATGAATAGGAAAGACGTGGTGAACTTATCCAACTTGAACATAGCCTCAGAAGACAAAGCGGGCTCAACGGCCTGTGCCACAACAACCGGCTGAACCACCCCAAATGGTGGGGTTGCTGGAGTCTGAAATTGAGGAGCCACCTGCTCCGGAGTATGAGTAGCCGGAGTCTGTGCTCCTCCCCCAGCCCGAGAGATGGCTGGTGCCACCGGAAAGGTACTGGTCTGGGACACACTCTCCATAAGGCCCACTAAACGGACTAGAGCGTCCTGAAGTACTGGAGTGGCTATGAACCCTTCCGGGACCTGAGCTGGGACCTCCTCATCAAAATCTACCTGAGGCTCCCCTGCTGCTGCTGCTCGTGCTCTAGGCTGAGCTATGCCTCTGCCTCTGCCTCAGGCGCGACCTCGGCCTTGACTTCTGGCCCTAGTCATTTCTGCCACAGGGGGCTCCAGCTCCTATCCGACAGTAGATGCAGTGCGTGTTCTCGCCATCTGTGAGAGAAGAATAGAAGGGTTCAATCATAAATGATAGAATAAAATTTCACGATAGAATAAGAAAGAAATAATAGTTTCCCTAAACTCCATAGCCTCTGGAAGATTAGTACAGACGTCTCCGTGCCGATCCTCCAGACTCTACTAAGCTTGCTCCTGACTCATGAGACCTAGGCAACTTAGTGCTCTAATACCAACTTGTCACGACCCGAAATTCCCACCCTCGGGATCGTGATGGCGCCTAACATTTCACTTGCTTGGCAAGCCAACGTTAGAATAGTTTTAAACCATATTCAGCAAATAAAATTTACTGTTGCCTATTGAACTGAATTAACTGTAATAAACTGATATAAAGTGCGGAAAGCCATAACATCTGAATATCTAAATACAACCCCGAATATGGTGTCACAAGTGCACGAGCTGCTAGAGTAATACAGATAAAGGTCTGAATGAAAGTAAGGCTGTCTGAAAGAAAATACACATCTAAGATAAGGCAGAAGGGGACTTCAGGATTGCGAATGCCGAGCAGTTGTACCTCAAGTCTCCGTCCAATAGTCAACCTGAGCAATCAACTGACCGCCGCGAGGACCGATTCCAAAATCTGCATAAGAAGTGCAAAGTGTAGTATGAGTACAACCGACATCATGTACTCTGTAAGTGCTGAGCCTAATCTCGACGAAGTAGTGACGAGGATAAGGTGGGTCACTTACAATAACCTATATGCACTATAAAATAATGACCGAAAAAGAAAATACAGAAATAAAATAAGGCAGTTAACTCATGGAAATAACTCAATTCTCAAAGAAACCAGTGATTACCAAAAATACCAAATCCTTAGAGTCTCGTACAAAAGTGCCGAAGCTAACACAATATAGTAAGGAATAGAAAACACATAAACTATTGCGGCGCGCAACCCGATCCCACCGTACAACACTATTCTTCCTTATTCCACCATGTAAATATCAATAATAATAAGTAAACATATGTTTCGGCGACGCAATCTGATCTCACCGTATCAGTATAAATCCTCTCTTATTTTACCTTATCAATCCTCTCTTATTTCACCTGTTGCGGCACACAACCCGATCCCACCGTATCAATATAAATAAATCAATAAGTGCAATCAATTTAACACTTTGAATCACAAGAATCTCTACTATTAACGAATAC
>MCJB01019457.1:28358-80916 GCA_002018475.1 Nicotiana obtusifolia | reverse complement strand
TGTCCATTTGCTTCAACCGGTCAACGCAGGAGACACGTTCTTTTCTTGTGCTCGACAAATCGGTCCGGAGTTTTGCCAGTTTGTTCTCAAGCCGATTGCGTCGCTCCCACTCTAGTTCCATTCCTTCTTTGATACGAAGGAACACTTCATGATTAAGCACCAAAGACTGTGGAAAATTCAAACAAAGGATTTTCAGTTTGGAAATAAAAGTTAAAGTGCTTAATATAATCTAAGGGGAGTAGAAGGACCCTTACTTTGTCCAGTGCTTGCTGGGATTCGTTGAGCAAACAGGCCCAGTCCACGGCGTTCATGGCAGTTCGATCTTCTTCAGTTACCAAACCGTGGAGGTAGCTTGCTATGCCTACCGGTGGGCCCAATGCTCGGGCATCTTCGGGGATAGCAAGGGTTATCACCCGACTTCATTCCGGATTCAAGCTCGGCGCTGGAAATTTGTCCACCAACTTGATACCGGCCGGTGTTGCACTCGATTCTGCTGGGGGACTCCTTCGAGGGATCTCGAGGCCGAAAGTATCGGCCGATGGCACCCCATCAAAGAATTCTTCAAGGTTCCCCGCTGTGACCGTCACCTTGCCTGGCAAGTGAGTTCCAGCATCCCGGGGCGTCTCCAAGAAGGAAGGGGAATGCACTATTTTAGGAATATCCGAAGGCCTTCGCGCCGAACCTTGCATATCGACTCGACCTTCGGCTCTTGCCCCCTTTTCGACATTGATTTCAAGGGAGGTACCGGTTTCCTCTGCAGCAGGCCCGGGGACTTCCCGAGGGCTTTTATTATGTTTAGGACTCTCTGCCCCATCAGTGTCCTCACTCAGTTCGGCAGCGGCATCGGGGGCTGTGGTTTTACGAGCCGCCATTTTCTTCCTTTTCTTTTTCTCGGGCTCGGCATTATCGAGAGCCCTTGTCCTTTTTTTTACTTCTTCCTTCACCGATGCGGGAAGGGGACGAGAAACTGTCCCACTAGCAACTGCCGACCTCAACTCGGCATCTTTCGAGAGGCCTGTGAAATGGAAGTTATAAAGCATCAGTGCTAAGTATCGATACTGATCGATCTGAGAAATTTGAGCATAGATGAAGCTTACCATGGTTTTTGGCCTCCTAGAGACCTTTGGATATCTCTCTCCAGGACGTTCAGAATATGATCTCTGGGCCAAGATTTTTCTAACCCAGTCCTTCAGGTCATTGATCGCACCCGGTGACTGACGGACGGCTGCACATGATGATGAATCAGTTATACGTCGAAAATCAGTAATGAAAGGATTAAGTATAGGAGTACTTACGTGTCATGTTCCACCTCTCAGGGAACGACATACTATCAGCAGGGATCAGATCGGAAGTTTTTATTCGGACATACCGGCTCATCCAACCCCGATCCCTGTCCTCGTCTATGCTCGAGAACGGGGCCTTACTGGCCCGGCGAGCTAATTTGATCAGTCCCCCTCGGAACATTCGGGGACTGTATAGCCTAAGTAGATGGTCGAGGGTAAAAGGATGTCCCCCTTCGACCTTATCTATAAAAAAGCGAAAAAGGTAAACTATACGCCACATGGAGGGATGTACTTGGGCTAAGGTAACCTGATATCTCCTACAAAACTCTACAATCATAGGATCTACAGGCCCTAGCGTAAATGGATAGGTATATACACTAAGGTATCCCTCAACATGCGTGGTTATGGCTTCGGTAGGAGAAGGTATTACTACCTCCTTGTCAGTCCAGTGACAGTCAGCCTTCACCCTGTCAAGATATTGTGGGGTGATCAAACTAATATAATCCGAGACCGGTTCACCTCGACCGGGCACCGAAGATGCCTTCTCGACTTTGAAGTCGGTGCCTATATAACATCCTGTTGGTATGAATGCCTTCAATGGAGGTTTCGCAGAAGGCTCTTCAATACCGATGGGTTCAGCCTCTTCAACAGGCTGAGCGGGGGATGCTTGTCTTTGAGGAACCGACTTGGATGTTTTAGCCATGGAAGTATAAGAAAGCAAAGGGGTTCAGAAGGTCTTGCGAAGAAGGAGATGAAGAGTCTGCTCAGAGAGGGTTCGAAAGAGACAAAGTGAGTTAATGCGTGAGGATAAAGTGAGTTAATACGTGAAGACAAACGGATCAATCTAAAGGGGAAGGAAGTATTTATACTTTTTCAAAAAACGGTGGTACAAAGCACGAGGTATGCGGCATTAAATGCACGCATTTAATGCAATGGAAAAGTACTAGGTTCTGCAAAAGGTGGGCAATGTTAGCCTGCATTGGCGGTTGTGCGCGTCACTGCGCTGCCGTCATACATAAAATCTTTTTGGGGATAAGCGGTTTTGACAGCTGTGTTTCCACAACACGTTTTGTGGTAGTGTCGATCGCCTGGTTAATGAGCCCGAGGTTTGGTAACTCACATCGTTTTTTGTCCTTACTCTCCAATAAACGAGGGGACTATCTGTATTAGGTCGGATACAATCAAGTGGAGTCGGGTTCGGGTATAATATGAGGCCGGGCCGCCCCGGTCCGGGATCAACAAGTCGGGCGAGCAGGATAAAGCAACCGAAATGAGATAATCGATGTGGTCGGTCAGGGAACGCTTCGTGATTAAAGATCGGCCCCGAACCGTGTATCTCGCCAATCCCGGATATCTCGCCAGGAGTAATTATCTCAACCATTATAACGGTATGCCATCATTTAAGGATAGTCAATCCCGTAATTAATGGGATTTACCTTGTAATCAGTTCCCTACTTTATTTATGACTCTTACATTTATCTATAAGAGGGCGGAGGCCCTCCATTGTAAGGCAACTAATTCAGAAAAGCAAAAAGGCAATATATTTTACTGTTATTCCTTATTATATCTACGGTTCATCAGAATCCAATACTGTATCTACTGTTCATCGAGATACTTCTCCATTCCATACTATTCATCGTCAATTATTACATATTTGTGGTTTGATCGTTCTTTTTCTCTTACAATTTTCTGGTCATTTACATTACATTTTTATCTTGTATCAAATTGGTTCACGGATCCTTAGTACTACGAACAAATTCAATTGTTATCCGGTTTTAAGGGTAAACAGCCTCCATACCTCGATAGGACCCCATTAAAGAGCGAGAGCTAACTGCGGGAGGTTTCTGTTGAAATGAGTTTAATTTGCTTTATGATTAATCAACGTTTTGTTCAGAAGTTGAAGACCGTTTCCTAATGCAAGTTGGTTTGAGCTGAAAAAATAACTTATGTTGATAAATAGAATGATTCTCTTCATGGACGACAAGGAAAATATTAGTTGAAGGAATTTGTGTCCCATATGGATTAATTAGTTATGGGAATGCTTGCATGGAAAGGAAAATACATAAAGGAGTTTCTAAGGAAAGAAAATAAAATTCTTTTAGGATTTATTTTTTTAAAGAGATGGGCTAATTTATTTTAGGTCTTGGAGCTAAAATGAAAATAGAATTAGGTCAGCCTCACTCTTATATATAAAACATCATATTGCTGCCATTGAAGATGGACCTATTAGCACAGTTTCAAGAAATTATTTTAGAAAAATAGTAATTCATAGCAAGAAGTGCTGTCAAAGTATCAAGATGCACAATCGAAGAACATGTTCTTGAAGTTAAAGCTACTTAGTTCTTTAATTGTTGTTAAGCCTTGATTTATTATTCAATAATTATAACCTATTCTGCTTATCGAGGAGTGTAATTGTAGGTGAATAATTCTTGAGAGTTTGTTTCGCTTGCTAAAATCTAGAGTTAGTTTAGAAAGGGAAAGCTACAATTGGGTTGACCGTAGGGGTTAAATAGAGTTAGTCCCTTTGGTTATTGAGTTGTAACTTAATGCTGCTCTTTGAAGTTAATAAAGTTTTGAGGCAAATCCTACGAGGGTAGGTCGTAATTTCTACTCCCTTGAGCAAGGAGTTTTTCCCGTAAAATTATTGTGTGGTTTAATTTATGCAGTTCACCATTTATAAATGAATTACTTAGGTTAAAGAATCAAAATTTTATAATAAAAAATTAGGTAATGTATAATTTACCTCCCTCTTGTGTGTAGGTGCATCTTAAAATAATAATTGGTATCAAAGCAGATTTTTTCAAGCAAGGCTAACTCCTGAAAGGATCCTAGATGGTTGCAACTCTAGATGTTTAAGAAGGACAATCAGTCATAAGACCACCATTGTTCAATGAAAAATACTATAGTTGGTGGATGAAATGAATGCATGATTTTCTAGAAACCGAAGATTCGATATTCTATGACATTGTTAGGAAGGGTCCTAAGATTCCTACGGAAAAAGATGATAAAAATATAGTAGCTGGCCCAAAGAATAGAGAGAAATTGTCACAACCCAAAAATCACCATCTGGTCGTTATGGTGCCTAAGTCACTGCTAGGCAAGCTAAGCATAAAAAAACGGAACAAGGTAGCAAATTTTACGAAAATAGTACAAGTATAGAGCCAAATGTCATAAATAATCTGTGTCCCCGGAACTGATAATGCAAAGTCATGAGCTCTACAATAGAAATACAAGTCTGAAACACGAAATGGAATGCTGTCTGAATAATAACAACAGTAACTAAAATGAAAGGGACGTCAAGGACTTGTACAAGAATACATATTATGAACAATAAACATCAAATCACATGCTCATGCACTGATAAAAGTGATATACTAAGGTTTATGCATGTGCGAGGTGTACTACCATGGCTCAGATTATGCGAAAACGCCACATAAATAGCAAATATCATGTTTGAACAGGAGATTAACCTGTATAATCTCTAACATGACTCTAGTAACTCACAAGGGGGTACAAATATAAGAAGCATGATAGTAAGAAGCTTAGCATTTAATTCATTGCATAAATTAACCCAAGCACTACCTTGAGCATGGTTTAAAACCCCCGGTGCACGTACACACGCTCATCCACCGCATGTGCGTCACCCTTGGCGCGTAGCCATCAACAGTAATTCAGAAACTAGTGCCTCAAACCAAGTCTAGGCAAGATACTTACCTTAAGCAAGCCTAATCAATACTCCTAAAATGCCTTCCCGTGTGAATCAACCTCCAAACGGCTCGACTCTAACAAAAAAAAACTCAATAACATTAAATAAGACCAAGGAAACAACCCCAAACAATAAAACTTCGATCTTTATACAAATATACAAAGTCAGCCAAATATTAAACCCGATCCCGTACCCAGGAATCAGACAAAAGTTACAAATCCTGATTACCCATTCTAATACGAGTCAAAATATATAAGTTTCATCCAAATCCGACCTCAAAGTGGCCCCCAAATCTTCAATTTTAACTCTCTAAATCTGTGGCCAAAACTCCCAAATTTTTCTTCCAAATCACATAATCTATGTGTAAATATTTATGGCAAAAGCAACATATAATATCAAAATTGAATAGAAATCACTTACCCTCTTGCTTGTGTGAAAATTCCCTTCAAAACGCCCTTCTCCAAATCTAGGGCTCAAAATATGAAATAATGGGTTTAAGTCCCCGAACTATATTGCTTATACTTCTGTCCAGCGGGCATTCATGAAGCAAAAATTGCCTTCCCGGCTCCAAATTCCTTCATCGCAAACGCGATGCACCCCTGCAAATGCAAAGAACACCAAACACCAGCAAGATCTGATGTCCAAAACTCATGAAAAAGATCCGAAATCACCCGAAAATAGACCCGAGACCCCATCCAATTACACCAAAAATTCCTAATACCACCCCCAACCTATCCAAAGGATAAAAACACTAAAATTAATATCAAAACCACGAATCGTTGATCCAGATCACACTTTTAAGCTCATGAATTTCAAACTTTACACCGAGTGTCCGATTCAACCTAACCAATCTCAGATGAACCCAACCTTTGCACACAAGTTTCAAATGAAAAAACAAACCTATTCCACATTCCGGAGCCAAAATCCAAATCCGATAACATCAAAGTCAACCCCTGATCAAACTTATGAACTTTCTAAACCTTCAAATTGCCAACTTTCGACATTTAGAGCCAAATCAACCTAAGAACATCCAAATGAAAATCCGTACATACACTTAAGTCAAAAATTACTATATAAACCTATTGGAACCATCAAAATATGAATCCGAGGTTGTTTACAAAAGTCAAACATTGGTAACTCTTATAACTTAAGCTTCCAAAATAAGATTGCGTGTCTCAATTAAGTCCAAGACCTCCTCGAAACCAATTTCAATCATTTTCGCAAGTCACATAATGACAAATACACATATGGGAAGCATGAAATAGGAAATGGGAGTAAAACACACAAAACGATCGGCCCGGTTATTATAGAAATATTATGAAGAAGATGTCAAGGTTGTTTCAAAAGAATGCCAAGGCTATGAAGATTTTAATTTATGGCATTAGACATGACGAGTACAATAAAATCTTCGTATGCACTAATCCTAAGCAGATTCGAGATGCACTGTAGACTACTCATGATGGTGCAAACTAGGTCAAACAATCTAAAATCGATATACTCACAAGAAAATATGAAATTTTTATGATGAAGGAAGGGGAAACTATCCAAGAAATGCATACTAGGTTCATATAGATTACTAATGAGTTAACCTCACTTGGAGAAGTTACCCCCATAAATGGAAAAATAGAAAGATTCTAAGTATACTACATGCCTCCTAGAAAAATAAGGTTAATATTATCACTGAAACTAGGCATCTCGACCCAATGACCATTGATGATCTCATTGAAAATTTGAAAACTTATGAACCGAAAAAGTTTCATGATAGCCAGATGGCGAAGGTCTTCAGGAAAAAAGAATATGATTCCTAATGCCACTAAAAAATCAGAACCTGATGACGATGAGATAGCACTACTAGCATATAAGTTCCAAAAGATGGTCAAAAAAATTGGATTTAAAAAGAAATGTAGCAGCTCAAAAGCTAAAACCTCCTGAAAATAGCAACATGATGAGTGCTACAAGCGTGGCAGTCGCGATCACTTTATTAGAAATTGTCTAATATGGGATATTGAGTGAAAGAAAAATAATTCTTGCAAAGTAAAAGAATAGAAAAAGGACCGAGTTTCTAATAAAAAGATGACGAAGAAGAGAGCAGGAAGGATTATTAAAAGGGCGACGACGAAGAAGAGAGCAGACAAGATTATTAAAAAGGCTCTAGATGCTAGAAGAAACAATTCTAGTAATTATTCTGATGATGACGGTGATAACAATGATCAGTCCAAGTGGCCAAGGATAATTCCAACTTAGAAAGTGAAAACTTCTTACTTTGATGGCCAACTCAGATTCAGCTGTGGAAGATGACCAGACCGAGGTAAATTTTCATCACATTAAAGAAATGATTCATACTTACTCTAAAAAGAAACTCGTTTTGTTATGTAAGGTCTTAATTGATGTTTATCATAGTCTCTATGTTGAAACGAAAAAACTAATAAATGAAAATGGCTCTCTTAAGTTTGACAACAAAGACCTAGATGTAAGCAAAGAAAACTTGGAGAATACTGTTAAATTCAAAGGATCAGGTTCCGACTCTAGGTAATAAAAAACAATTTTGGAATATGGGAATAAAATGTTCTTGATGCACATGATAAAGGAAAGAGTGATGTTAATGAGATTCAAGAAAACCTAGATAATGAATTAAATAAATCAAAGGTAGTCTCTCTGCTCTCTGCTGAATGTTTCACAAATAGGGTGCTTCAGAAAACTTTGAACAAGACTAAGTATAATTAGAAAAACTCTATAGTGGAACAGGTCCTCAGAGGTGTTAACTACTTTGCATGAAAATCACTGTAGCAATAAGGGGGATTAGGACATAAAAAGGTCAAGACCCTGTATAATCTCAAAAGCATTTATTTCTCTATCCCTAAAATTATTTGTGAATACACTGAGATAATAACAGACACTTTAATGATTCACGCACTACTAAGTTTAAAACAATTCAGAAAAATATTGAATATGTTGAGAAAGAGAAAGCTAATAAACCAGGTTCTTCATTAAGAATACAAGGCTTCCAGCATGAGCTAAAAAAATTAATCCACTCTTTGACTCGAGGAATGAGACCCAAGCTAGTTTGGATTCTAACCACTAAATTTTTTGCAGGTTAAAGTGAGAGAAAGAAAGAACATGTGGTACGTGAAAAGTGCTTGCTCTCGACACATGATGGATAAAAGAGAAAATTTTCTCTCAGTGATAGCCTATCAAGGAGGGAGTGTGGAATTTGAATGGCAAAAAGGAGATATCATTGGCATATGTAAGGTTGGTAAGTCTCGTTCTCATGCAATTAAAAATGTGTATTATGTTAAATGTTTGAAACATAACTTGTTAAGTATTTCTCAAATGTGCGACAAAGGAAATAAGGTAGAATTCACTTTTGGTGCATGTATTATTACAATTCTTAATTCTGGAAACCTAGTTCTTAAAGGAAAAAGGCACAAGAAAATATTTACAAAGCTGATATTCCGTCCTCGCCTGAAACTATACTAACATGTCTTAGTTCACTTGATAATAACTCACTATTGTGGCACAAAAAGATAGAACATGCAAGCTTTACAATGTTGAATAGGTTGATTCTAAAGAACCTGGTTGTCAGTCTTTCCAATTCTAAGTTCAATGAAGATAAATTTTGTGATGCTTGTGCAAAAGCCAGAAAGTAAGCATGTCAAGTCTTCTTTCTAATCAAACCAGGTTGTAAGTACCTCCAGTACTTTGGAAATACTACATATAGATTTACTTGGACCAGTAATAGTTCAAAGTAAAAGAGGAAAGATGTATATATTTGTGATTGTTGATGACTATTCTAGGTTCACATACCTTCTTTCTTACATCTATAGATGAAACATATGATCTGTTTCTTGCATTCATTAATAAAATGCAGCGTTGCTAGTTACCGGCACTAGATCTAATCATAATACTGAAAGAAAATAGTATTATTGAAAGAAAAGAATAAGACTTTAGAAGATATGAAAAAACTATGTTGATTGCTAGCGGTCTACCTAAATCCTTTTGGGATGAAGCTGTAAACACCTTGCTACATAATAAATAGGTGCATGATTAGACCAGTCTTGAGAAGACCCCCTGTGAGTTTCTTAAGATTTGTAAACCTAATATAACTTATCTAAGAGCATCTGGTAATAAATATTTCGTGTATAATAATGAAAAATATGCTCTAGGAAAGTTTGATAAAAAAAAATAAGGGTGTTTTCCTTGATTATTCTTCACATAGTAAGGTTTAATAAAGTGTATAACAAAGGAGTCTTATGTGTTGAAGAAAGTGTGCATGTAATTTCTAATGAAACTGATAACTTGGTTGAGAAAGGTTTGGGGGATAATGATGATGATTGTGAAATTCGGATCACAAAAACGTAAGTTGATGGACCAAATCAAGGTATTTTAGAGAACGTTGATGTACAAGGATAGACAGTGCAAGAACCTAGTTCTCTTGAAATGGAGCATGATGTACAATAGACAAGGGAGCCGAACAGGCAGTTGATGGAACATCTAGCAATAATGAACCTAGTTCCTCTAATATCAAGAGGAATGGTGCTACTCAAGACTTGTAAGTGAGAAACTGGAAGCACAAAAGTTCTCATCAAATTGAGAACATTCTCACCCGTGTGGATTCTAGAATAATGACTAGATACATAGTGAGAAATATGTGTTCCTTCTTTGCCTACCTGTCCATAATAAAAGAAAAGAACATTAAATAAGTCCTTCAAGATGCTAACTGGATCGTTTCTATGCAAGAAGAACTTCATCAATTTGAAAGAAATAAAGTATGGTATTTGCAACCTCAACCAAGGGACAAAATAATCATAGGAACCAAGCGGATTTTCAGAAACAAGTCGGATGGTCAAGGTACTATCACTAGGAATAAGGTGAAGTTGGTGGTACAAGGTTACAATCAAGAAGAGGGCATATACTATGATGAGACTTTTGCTCTAGTTGCTAGAGTAGTGGCAATTCGGATGCTTATTGTCTTTGCATCTTACATGGGGTTCAAATTGTATCAGATGGATATTAAAAGCACATTCTTGAATGGGTATCTGAAGGAAAAAGTGTTTGTGTTCTAACCTCCAAGTTTTTAAAGTCTTGATTTCATAAATATATTTACAAGTTAGACAAAATATTGTATGGATTGAAGCAAGCACCTCGACCATGGTATGAGAGATTGTCAAAATTCCTTTTTGAGAAAAGATTCACAAGAGGTAAAATTGACAATACTTTATTTCTGATGAAGACAATAAGAAATGTACTAATTTTTCAAATTTATGTTGATGATATTATTTTTGGTGTTAATGAATTTTTGTATAATGAGTTTGCAAACTAATGGGAAATGAGTTTGAGATGAGCATAATAGGTAAGCTAAACTTCTTCCTTGGATTACAAGTTAAGCAAACAAAGAATGGAACAATAATATATAAACAAAAGTACATCAAGGAACTGCTCAAAATATTTGAGATGGACAATGCAAATACAATTGACGCTTCTATAATCACTCTTACTCGTCTAGATATGGATGAATTAGGTATTTCAATTGATGAAAAAATGTATAGAGGTAAGATTGGATCTTTTTTATATCTAACTGAAACTAGACAATATATTGTGTTTAGTGTTGGACTCTTTCCAGGTTCCAATCAAATCCCCAAGAGTCACATTTAAAAGCTATGAAGAGCATCTTGAGATAGCTGAAAGGAACTTAAGACCTGGTTATTTGCTACCCGTCTGCTGGTACTTTTGAGTTGGCGGGATATGCATATGTTGATTATGATGGAACCTATTCGATCGAAAGACCATATGGCTCACTTCCTTCGTTTGTGTTTAATCTCTTGGGCTTCTGAGAAGCAAAATTTTGTGGCTCTATATATTGCAGAGGCTGAATATATTGCTCCTACATCATGTTGTACGTAATTATTATAGATCAAACAACAGTTAGAAGAGATGTGATAATTGAACGGGTTCCAATATCTTGTGATAATACAAGTGTTGGGAACATGGCAAAGAATATGATTCATCACAAAAGGACCAAATGTAAATATCTTCAACAAAGCATTAAGTAGGGATCACTATGAAAGAAACTGCTTGGAAATTGGTTTCGTCAAGCTGAACTGATCAAATTCCTAACTCCCTCAATGATTGACTATGCTTAATTAAAGTGTTTATTATTTTTAAGTGTTAACTGTAATAGGTATTCACACATAACATGGTCAAGTAGCTTAGATGAAGTCTCATGATATTATCCTTACTCTTAGAGGGCAATCAGCCACATTGAGGATATAAACTAAAAAAAATTATTCTTTGACATCAGGTATGTACCTCCTCTCCCATAGACAATTATATTAACCTGATTAATTTGTCATGTCATGAAAACTAATTTCTTGTATCAAATATTGATCGTATATGTGTCATCAAAGTGTCATCATAACTGCTAATAGTTTGCGTGTTAAAAAGAACAGGTTCCTAGACCTACTAACTAAACATCTCTACTGCCCAGTCTAAGCATATCAAACCCCCAGTTGTAAAATTCAAAATATTAAGAAAATATGTTTTCCACTAAAAACACGATTAGGCATTAAAATTCTTGATTGATTAAGTGTCAACAGCTAGATCGTCTCTAACCTTTATATAACCTCCCTCACATGCTAATGCTCTCATAAATCCTCTCTCTCAAATCATTTCTCCTACTAAACCTAAAGGCAAGAAACCTCTAACTATCAAATCTTCAAAATTCACTCCAAGAACATAATAATGTCGATTTCCCAAAACATGAATCAATTTATTCCATATGAATCTGAGCACACCAATCTTGTTGCAGATGCTTTTTCTTTATACCCCCGAACTGAAAATACCCCAAACTCAAACCCTATTCAAGAAAATAAAATTCAAACTTCCGCTACCATTGAAACTGTGATAGTCACTTCTATGGGTGAAGAGGCAGAATTTAAAGTAGAGAAACCTAATACTGAGGACGAGGGTACTCAAGTAAGTCGTGATAGTGAGAAAACTGTGTTGTTTGAAGAAAAGGGAGGAGTTGAAGAGAATCTGATGAGGCGATGAGTAAGGGGGAAGGGACTGAAAGTGTTGGTGTTGCCCAGAAGTCCCTAGCCGACAACTAGGCCGTTCTGGTGTTTTAAAGGTGGGATGTTAAGATCCAAAATCCCAATCAAGGGGTCGTGATGATGCCTAACCTCATTTTCTAGGCACGTCAACACTTAACAATAATAAAAGAAATAAAACTAAATATTTACCAACATAATATCATAAACAAAGAGTAAAAGCTCCTAAATCAACATAATAAGTCTAAAACTATCCCATATGTCTATATAAATTTCCAAGACTGATGTCACTGAGTACGTGAGCTGTACAGAGTGCTGAATACACAGTCTAAAATAAATACAACACTTTTTAAGTCTAATAAATAGTAATGGAGGAAAAGGGGGGTGACTTCAAGGACGTCGAACGAATATGCAGCTTTACCTCAAGTCTGCAATGTCAATAGCTAAGCACCTCTGGGGTCTCTGCTAGTACCAATTCACGGATCTGCACAAGAAATATAGAAGTGTAGTATGAGTACCACCGACTAAATGTACTTAGTAAGTGTCGAGCCTAACTACGATGAGGTAGTGATAGACAAGGCACATACTATATAAACCTTTACAGTTAATAAACAAGATAAATAGCAAGAGAAATTA
The DNA here is from genome assembly GCA_002018475.1 of Nicotiana obtusifolia. NCBI lineage: Eukaryota > Viridiplantae > Streptophyta > Magnoliopsida > Solanales > Solanaceae > Nicotiana > Nicotiana obtusifolia. The sequence continues at coordinate 68,245 of MCJB01019457.1, read as the reverse complement.
TAAGAAGAAATACACGGAATAATAAAATGATCTACTAAAAGAAATAAATATCATCTTTTTCAAATAACACAACCAAACCTTTCTCAATAACTCAAATCTAAGAGGGTGAAACTATCTCTATGAAAAAACATAGCTAAATCCACAAATCCGCATAATAAAAGGAATGCGTAAAAGATAACATATCATATAGCACGACAATACCCTTAGCGCATTGACCTCTCATCCTCACCAGCATAGTAATACCCTTCATACATATATATATGCATATCACTCTTCCTCACCAAGCACGAAAACGTCCTTCGTGCAAGAAATAATAATGTCAAAAAGCACGAAAACACCCTTTTGCCTAAAATCACTATTCCTCACAAGCACGGAAATACCCTTTGTGCAATCCACGCCTCTTCACCAAGCATATATAAAATAGTACTAAGTAAGGCAGGAAGTATAAATAACATCAAGAAGAGTGATTAAGCATAATATACCACGTGAGAGATAATCATAACTTTTGCATAAATAAGCGACCCAACATTTCAAGAACCACCGATTTTGCAAAAATATCAATAAAGCATAACATAGTTACTAGTATGTATGTGAATGATCAAGTAGTTGTATGAACTATTAAAGCATAAGAGAATAATATATGAAGAACATATGACATTAATAAGGCTAATTTTACCCGCGGGCTTAGACCATTGTAAATGCATATACACTCGTCACCATGCATGTACACCACCCCCAATACACTTAACACATAGCAAATAAATCCAAGTACAATCTAATTCCCTCAAATCAAGGTTAGCCAATATATTGACCTCTTTCCAAACAAATCAACTCTCCAATACTATTTTCCCTTTAGAATAAGTGTGCAAACAACTCAAATCTAATCAAATAATACTTAAATAAGTCATAATAAGATTTAGGAACCTTCCTAGTACTAAAAAGTTTTGCTCTTCACCTAATTTAGAAAAGTCAACCAGGGCTCACAAGGTTGAAACCCGAAATCAAAACCAAATCCCAATTATCCATTCTTCCCTGAGTCCAAATACGTTTTTATTTCAAGATCCGACCTCAAATTGAGGTCTAAGTCTCCAAAATTAACTCTCTTAAGTTTTACCCCAAAACCCTAATTTCTACACTTTGGAATCCTAGATTTAACGGTGAGGTCTATGGGGAATCATGAAAATTTATAAAAACTAAGCTAAAATTACTAACCTTTAAAGTTGGGATAAAAAGCACTTCAAAAATCGCCTCTATCCAAAGTCTTGGTACCAATCTTGAAACCCCTCTTATTCCAGTTGCCCATGTCGCAAATGCAAAAACTCCATCGCAAATATGTCATCAAAAGCGATAGCTTGACCCACAAATGATAACCAACATCGGTGCAGAAATCGCAATTCCAGCCAATTCCTCGCAAATGCGACTACCCTCCTTAGCTAAGCTCCTCGCAAATGTGCACACAACATCTCATATATGATACAGCATGAGCTCTCCCCTCTCTTTCAAAAATGCAAGCAGATATTCACAAATGTGAGCTTTGCATTTGCACACCTGACATCGCAAATGCGACAACAACGATACCAAACAATAGTAACATACATGCAAAGTGTTCCAAACCCAATCTGGACCTCACCCGAGCCCCTTGGGACCCCGTCCATTACACCCAACAAGTCTGTATGCCTAACACAAACTTGCTAGAAAGCTCAAAATATCCAAATAACATCAAAAATCAAGAATCAACCATCAAATCAAGGAATTTAAAAGTTCATAAGTTCCAATTTTTCAACTTTCAACTAGGAGCGCCGAAACGGTCTCGAGTCATCCGGGTCCCAAACCAAATTTACATATAGTCCAAAATCTCATATGAACATATTAGAATCGTCAAAACACCGATCTGAGGTCGTTTATCAAGAATGTTGACGGTAATAACCTCCAACAACATTACGACTCTAGAATTAGAATTTCTCTTCCAAAACACATCTAAACTTTCTGAAAATCGAAACGAACCATGCACACAATTCATAAAACATCAAATGAAGATATTCGAGGCCTCAAATCATGAAATAGAAAGCTAGAACTCAAAATGTTATCGGGTCGTTATATTCTCCACTTATATAAGAAAACATTCATCCTCAAATGGACATGGAAATATACCTGATCTGGCAAAGAGATGCGGATGTCTACTCCTCATATCGAACTCGGACTCCCAAGTAACCTCCTCAGTCAGCTGCCCTTTCCAAAACATTGTAACGGCCCAAAACCACCACCGGTCATAATGATTCCTAGCCCAACTTGCTAGGTAAGCCAATCAATTATCATTTGCGAAATATTAGCAGCAAAGACAGAATAAAGAAGTTTGAAAGTCAAAAAAGCATAAATATACTAAAATATTACAAGAATACTTAGAAACTGGCAACACTAAGTCATGACCTCTAACATATAAATACAAGTCTAAGAACACGATACATTGTCTGAAACAATTACAGTAATAAAATTTATAAAAGAAGATGCAATGGACTGCAAGTAGAATGTAGCTCTACCTTGAGCCTCCATAGTAGCAGCAACAATCTCCAAAAAGCTCAACTCGACCCAAGTCCCGGATCTGCACAATTAAATGTAGAGTGTAATAGGAGTACAACTGACCCAATGTACTCAGTGAGTATCATGACAAACCTCGGAAAGGTATTTGAGAAATCAACAAATATACTCACATTATGTATAATTCATGAATACATAACATAGCAACAATACTGGAATCTTCGCATGAAATACAAATAAGACCAATGGTGCAATGGAGAAGATGTGCACTAGCATCGAAATAGACTAATAGTTTAGCATATAGAGAGGATATGCAAAATAGACAAGTCAAGTTACACGGAGAGAGACATATAGAGGAGATACGTACTGTAACATTTCATCAGCTAAATCAACATATAGAGAAGATATGCATAAAAAGGCATGTATAAAATTCCGAAACTAACATATAGAGGAGATATTTAGTAAAATCATGTATACATCCAAGAAATTTGCATATAAAGGAGATACACAAAACCCACCACTTATCAGTTTTCCATAACCGCGTGCGTCATCAAGGAGAAACATGAGAGGACGAACCTAGGGGGATGGATCCTTATCCACACGTTGCATGAACAACTCACATGCCATAACCGTACGGACAACTCACGTGCTACAATTAACTCAACCCGCACGGACAACTCACGTGCCGTCAAACCCGACCATAACATAGAAAGCGTATACAAGAATACAAGTAAACAGTCAATGGGTATCAAATCACATATTCCTGGATTGATAAAATATCATGCTAAGTTGTATGTGTGCGAAGTGTATGACTACTGCTCAGATTAGGCAGATACGCCACATAACAACGAATATCATGTTCAAACAGGAAGAACAAACCTACACATGATCTCTAGCTTGATTCACGACGTCACATAGTCGTACAACATGTAGAGCATGATAACAAGAATCACAAATATTCCCAACAAGGCATAATATAGCCTAAAGACTACCCCCAATATGGATAAACCCGGTGTACGCACATAGGCTCAACCTCTCAGATGTACGCCACCCCAAACACGTAGCCAACATCAACATTTCAAGAAACTAGTTCCTCAAGCCAAATCTAGACAAGATACTTACTTCAACCGAGCAAGATTAACACCCCAAAAATGCCTTCCCTAGCAAATCGGCCTTCGAACAGCTCGAATCTAGCCAGCAACAACTCAATAACATCAAATAAAGCTATATGAAGCAATTCCAAACAATAAAGCTTCAATATTTACTCAATTCTCAAAAAGTCAGTAAAAGTCAACCCGAGCCTACATGGTTAAAACCCGAGCCCCATAACCCACGGGTCCAAATACGGTATTAGATTCCCAAAACCAAGTCCAAATTGACCCTCAATTCCTCAATTTTCACTCTATTAAGTTGTAGGCCAAAACCCCAATTTTTCCTCCAAAATCTCATGATTAAAGTGTATAAGTCCACGGGAATTCAAGATAAATAGTCAAATCCAAGTGAGAATTTCTTACCCATAAAGTAGTGATAAAAATCTCCATAAAAATTGCTTCTAGCCGAGCTATAAAACACCAAATAATGAAAAATAAGCTAAACCCTCGAAATATTAATCTACCCAGTGATTTGTGCATATGTGGACCACTTGGTTGCTCATGCGACACTGCTTTTGCGGTCAAAACTATGCATCCGTGAGTTCACTTAAACAACCAATCACTTGCACTTGCATTGACACTTGAAAAAGCAGCTTTCAATGTCTCGTAGAGAAAGTTCCGCTTCTGCAATGCCGTAGTGCACCCCAAATATCACTTCTGCGCATTCGGTTTTGCGCTCTAACCCTTGTAGAAGCAGCCCTCCTGCTCCCAGCTCAAGCTCACATCTGCACCTCTCCTTCCGTAGATTCAACATCACACCTGTGCACCAAAACTTAGCAGGTGCGACACACTAGGACCAGACCTGTCATCACACACCAAAATGATCTGAAACCCATTTGAAACACCTCCGAGCTCCCCGGGACCCCGTCCAATCAGACGAATAAGTTCATAAATATTATCGGGACCTATCCAAAGCCTCCAAATGAGATAACTTCACCTCAACGAATCAAATATCAAAACACCATTCGAACTTCTTTAAGTTTAAAAACTTTAAAATTTCAAACCAAGCATCTGATTCAAGCCTAACTAATACGGATTATATCCAAACTTTGCGCACATGTTGCAAATGACAAAACAAACCTATTTCAAGTTCCATAACAACAATCCAAATGCGATATCTTCAAAGTTAACTTCCGGTCAAACCTATGAAGTCGTCAATCCTTCAAATTACCAACTTTCGACAAATAAAACCAAAACATCCTAGGAACCTCCAAATACAAATTCGGACATACGCCTAAGTGCAAAATCACCATAAGAACATATTAGAACCATCAAATCACCAATTCGGGGTTGTCTACTCCGATGTCAAACCTTGGTCAACTCTTATAACTTAAGCTTCCAAAATGAGACTGTCTCCAATAACTCTCAAACCTACCCGAAACCAAGCTAACCAATCCTACAAGTCAACAACAACACACATATGGGAAGAATCAAATAGGGGTCATGGGGGCTCAAATATAGCAAATGATCGGCCGAGTCATTACTTCTACCCCTCTTAAACAAATATTCATCCTCAAACGGATTTAGAATAATGCATGAAAAGCCAAAAAGATGAGGATATCTACTCCGTATATCATGCTCGGTCTCCCAAGTCTCTTCCCCGACCGATGGACCTCTCCACTGAACCTTCACTGATGCAATATCCTTTGACCTTAGCTTTTGAACCTACCTATCAAAAATGTCCACTGGCTCTTCCTTAAACCAAATTCTCATCAAACTGCACCGAGCTGAAATCGAACACATGTGATTGATCTTCATCATACTTCCGCAGTACGGAAACATGAAACAACGTATGAACTTCCGACAAGCTGGGTGGCAAAGTGAGCCTATCAGCCACCTCAGCCACTCCCTCAAAAACATCAAATAGACCAATGTACTGAGGAATCAACTTGCGCTTCTTCCCAAACCTCATCATGCCCTTCATAGGAGAAAACTCTAAGAAGAACCCTCTCACCCTCCATGAATGCCAGATCACGAACCTTCCTATCATCATAACTCTTCTTCCTGGATTGAGCAGTACGAAGCCTCTCCGGTGCCTCATACGAAACAAATCAATGCACAATAATCTAGTCTCACCGAGCTCAAACCAACCAACTGGAGATTTGACCTCGCCTCCCATATAATGCTCATACGTAGCCGTCTGGATTCTAGATAGTACCTATTATTATTGGCAAATTCCGGTTTAGGTAGAAACTAATCTCACTGACCCTTAATATCTCCTCCAAGATCTGAACGGTCCAATCAGACTATCCATCCGTCTAAGGGTGAAATGTAGTACTCAACTCCACCTGTGTGCCCAACTCACACTGAACCTCTCTCTAAAAGTGTGATATAAACTGAGTGCCGCAATCTGAGATAATAAAAACAGGTACACCATGCAAGCGAGCAATCTCTCTGATGTAGATCTAAGCCAAGTTCTTAAGTGTAGGAAGTCATAACCAGAATGAAATGCGCCAATTTGGTCAACCAGTCCACAATAACATAAATGGCATCAAAATTCCTCAAGGTCCGTGGAAACCCTACCACAAAGTCCATAGTAATGCACTCCCACTTTCACTCTGGTATATCAATCTTCTGAAGCAAACCACCTGGTCTCTGATGCTTATACTTGACCTGTTGACAATTCAAACACCGAGAAACATGCCCAACAAAGTCCTTCTTCGTTATTCTCCACCAATAATGCTACTTCAAATCACAATACATCTTTGTAGCATGTGGTTAAATAGAATACCTTGAACTGTGAGCCTCGTTAATAATCAACTCTCTCAATACATCAACATTAGGAACACAAATCCAACCCTGCAGTCGCAATACACCATCATTAGCAATAGTCATCTCCTTAGCACCACCTCACTGCACCGCGTCCCTAAGGACAAGAAAATAGGGATCATCATACTGGTGAGCCTTGATGCGCTCAAAGAAAGACGACAACGCAGCAACACAAGAAAGAACTCTTGTAACCTCAAAAATATCCAATCTCACCAATCTATTGGCCGACACCCGAACATCAATAGCCAAAGGCCTCTCCAGAGTTAGAATAAATGCCAAACTCCCCCTACTCTCTGCCTTTCTACTCAAGGTATCTGCCACCATATTAGCCTTCCTCAAATGATATAAAATAGTGATATCATAATCCTTTAACAACTCCAACCACCTCCACTGCCTCAAATTTAGGTCCTTCTATTTATACAAATATTGAAGAGTCCGGTGATCAGTGTAAACCTCACAAGACACGCCATATAAATAATGCCTCCATATCTTGAGCACGTGCGCAATAGCTGCCAACTCCAAATTATGGATCGGGTAATTCTTCTCATGAGGCTTCAAGATGCATAGAAAATTACCCTACCAACCTATATCAACACATAACCAGACCAATACGCGAAGATGGCAACAAAAAGTATACAACCCCGATCCGAAGGGCAATACCAAAACTTGAGCCGTAGTCAAAGAAGGCTTCAACTTCTGAAAGCTCTTCTCACACTTGTCCGACCATCTGAATAAAGCATCCTTGGAGCTTCTATAGATGAAAACCCTTCCACAAACCAATAGTAGTAACTAGCTAACCCTAAGAAACTCCTGATCTCAGTAGCGGTGGAAAATCTGGCCCAATTCTGAACTACCTCAATCTTCTTTAGATCCACCTTGATTCCATCATTAGACACCACGTGGCCCAAGTATTCCATTGAATCCTACCAAAACTCACACTTGGAAAACTTAGCATATTCTCCTTTAAAATTTGAAGCACAATCCTCGACTGTTGCTCGTGCTCCTCCCCACTACGGGAATACACCAAGATATCATAAATGAAAACAATAATGAAGAAATCCAACTAAGGCTGGAACATATTGTTCATCAGATGCATGAAATCTTCTGGGGCATTAGTCAAGCCAAAAGACATCACCAAGAACTCATAATGCCCATAACAGGTCCTGAAAGCCATCTTAGGAATGTGCAAAGCCCTGATCTTCAACTGATGGTACCCTGTTCTCAAGTCAATATTTATGACCACCCTAGCACCCTAAAGATGATCTAATAAATCATCAATGCAAGGCAGTGGATACTTGTTCTTTATGGTAAACTTATTCAACTGCCTGTCAATATACGTTCTCATAGAACCATCTTTCTTCTTCACAAATAATACTGGCGCACCTAATGGTGAAACTCGCGGACTGATGAAACTCTTATCTAGCAATTCCTGTAACTATTCCTTCAACTCTACTAGAACCATGCGATACAGTGGAATAAATATGGCTGAGTGCCCGACACTACATCAATACCAAAATCAATATTCCTATGGGGTGGCATGCCTGGTATGTCTGTAGGAAACACATCTAGAAACTCCCTCACCTGGAACTAGCTCAACAGTAGAGTCTCAACACTAACATCTCTAACAAAGGCCAGATATGCCAAGCCCCCCTTCTTAATCATCCGTTGAGCCAGAAAACTTGGAGCTCATAATAAGTTCTCCTTTCCATAGTAATTGACGGATTAAAGGGATCCATGAGGTTGAGCAACTCCGGGGGATGATCTGTTGGCTTTAATGAACTAGTTCCCGGTGTATTTGAAAACATAAAGATGTGACTATTTGGCTTCAGTTTTGCTAGGGAAAATCTTTTTGAGAATTCTTCCGGTCGCGATAAAAAATCTACGAGAATATTATCCTTTCCTTTCAGGTGCTTGACTTGGAACTTGTATGGAGAAAATCATTGTGCCCATCTAAGAATCTAAGGATTAGGGATAACTTTTGAATTTATCCGGATCATTTTTGGGAAAGCCTTCATATCCATTTCTACTAGAAATTCTGTATGGATAAGGAAGAAATTGAATTTCTTAATTCCATTCTTTACTGCAAGAATTTCCTTGAAGGTGGAATGATAATGTTGCTCGGCATCTTTAAACTTTCCACTGGCGTATCCGCATATTTTCTGCTGGCCATCTTTTTCTTCAAATAGAACAGCACTCCAATACTCATGGCTGGCATCAGTTTGCAGTATCTTCTTCCCATCTGAAGGGATGTAGAGAGACTTGACATTTTTACATATCTCCTTTAATTTTCTGACTGCTTCATCCTGTTTCTCTCCCCATGATGTTGCATTTTTCTTGAGCATTCCTGTGAGCGGTGAAATGTATGTAGAGATGTTTGGAATAAAATCTCTTACATAATTTATTACACCCAAGAACTGTTGAATCTACTTTGTTGTGAGGTTGGTATCCGGAAATTTAAGTAATTCCTGACATACATGCGGTCCTGGACTGTATTCACCACGAGCAAAATGCATTCCAAGAAAATCAATCTCCTTTCGAGCAAGAACCATCTTTTTTGCTGAGAGCATGATTCCGTACTGTGTTACTAATGTCTCAAATTGACAAAGCAAGTTGATATGTTCTTCCAATGTATCACTAAATAATAGGATGTCATCAATGTAAACTAAGGAGGTATGGAGGATGGGTTGGAAGATTTTTATCATGGCTTTTTGGAACAAGGAGGGTGCAGTTTTCAACCCGAAGGGCATGACTTTCCACTGGAAGTGATGATCGGGGATGCAAAATCCCGTTTTGGGTCGTTCTTCAGGGTGGATTCCCAATTGCCAAAATCCAGATTTTAAATCAAACTTGAAAAAATATTTGGCCTTGGCTAAGTGGGAGAAAAGAGTGAGTTTATTTGGGATGGGGAATTTATCATCTTGGAGGAAATGGTTTAGTGGCTGGTAATTAATAACTAACCTGAGTTTTCCTCTTGTCTGCTCAGCTCTTTTATTGACATAAAATGCTTCGCATGCCCATTGTGAATCCGACGGCTCTATCAGATCAAATTCCAAAAGTTCTTCGCATTCTTTCTTTGCAAGCTGAAGATGATCTGGATTCATGCCTGAATGACTGGCTTTTGTCAGATTGATGTTTTCATTTTTCTTGAAAGGGAGCTTGATAAAAAAACTCTTGGTTTTTCCATAATGGGCTTTTCCCTTTCTTCATGAAATCCTTGTGGGATTCAGCACATGAATGTTCAATGAGATTCTGCTCAATCTCTTTGATTTGTTCGTCATCGGTGATTTGGAATAGCCTTGGAATCTCAGAATAAGGTCTGAACTGCTTTTTAAAAGCTATCCCGTTAGCCTTGATCTGGAGTTGATCTCTAAGTTTCCTGTAAATGTCGAATCCAATAATAAGATCTTTTCCAGGCACATCAGATCCTAGCAGCTTGGTTCTGTACTTCAATGCTGGAAAGAACTTAATTGTGACCGGGTGCTTTGTAATGACAGTTGTGGTTAAGATTGCATTTGATGCAATGTTGAAATCCTTGAAATGCGGCACCCATTGATCTTCAGGGAGAACAGCAGGATTTATGAGTGAGGAAGCAGCTCCGGTGTCGATGAAAGCAATAACTCGAGCTGGTTTATCCTATTTGGATGAATAGACTTTGAGTTCTATTTGAGGAACGACTGTGAGAGCATTGATCTCTTCTCGGGCTTCGATCACTGGTTTTAAAATTTGGTACTGATCATTTCCTTGATTTTCATAGAAATCGAGAGAGAATATAGTTTCTTCATTGGGTTCGTCATCCACAGAGAATATGGATTCAAGGTCCTCCTCTTTTCTAAGATGTATGCCTGTGTAATCTTCAATCTCTTCAAGGAGTTTGACAGATTTTCTTGATTGGGGATAATTTTTTGCGAAATGTCTAATCTTATGGAAAATAAAGCATCTGTCCTTCCTGTGAAAATTTTCTGGCCTTCTGCGTCTGAAATATTTTGTGCGCCTCTTGGATCTTGAATTTTCATCTGGAATTCTTGGCCATTTGAACCTCCTGAATTCTTTGCGTCGTCTGGGCGTGCGGCAGGAACATCCTGATCCGGTGATTAGATCAGATTTGCGGCATGCTTTGTCAAGCGCTGAATTGTGCTGGATAATTTGCTTAGGGCTGAGCGCTTCGTACAAATGTCATCCAATGTGACGAAAATAGCCTGCCTGATGTAACCAATTTGTGGGATGGTTATGGACTGGAACTTTTCTTCAATGATGGTCATGGTTCGGCTTGCCAGTAACTTTGGAAGGGAAGAGACAAAGGCTTGCTTCAGATTGATGTCTCCGCCGATTTCAAAGTATATCTTGGCCATTTTTGAAAATGTCTGTCAATATCATTTCTGTCGAATGACACACACTTCATCTTGAAGAGCTGTCTTCGCATTTTCTCCTGTCTTTGGCCAGTATCTCCGCAGAAAACTTCATATAGGATTCGGATGTTAAAGGAAAAATCTTGGGAAGTAAGAAAAGTATTTTTGTCTTGAAATCTAAGTGAGTTCCACCAATCTCTGAGGATTCCTGAGAATCATGAAGTGAGTTCTGATAAGATGACATACTTTTCTCGTTCTGCCAAATTTTTGATCACCATCCAAGTATAGAAGTTTTGGATCCTCTGAGGCCATTTTGAAACCTTGACGTCGTCTAAGGTGAAAGTATGAAAACCGGTTCCAACTGGCTTGGACGCCATGGGCTCGTATCTCCTTTCTAGGATTGGCTCATCTGTCATGCCTTCTTGTTCGTCATCTACTTCAGATACTTCTGGCTCCCTTGGCTGGTTTACAATTATTGGAGGATTGTCATCTTCGAAAGAGTTTGTTGTAGATTCATTGCTTGATTGAGAGCTATCTTCCATTGATTCATCTTCTGATGAATTCAGAGATTCTGACCATGGAGTATCTTCTTCTGATATGCATCTTGACTGGGAGACATAGAGGTCTGGAGCCTTCTGGTCAGAAATCATTAGATTTTCAGGGTTGGACCCTTTTGAGCTTTCTCCTTGGTCTCGCCTTTTCTTGGTTTGTTTCTGTGCTGCAAGTGCATCTTTTCTTTCCCAAACCAAGTTTGAAATATCAAACTCCTGTTCTTCTTTTATGGGTTGGGTGAAAGAGAATGGATTTTGTGAGGCAGATGGAAAAGTAGAAAAGGTGTTGTCTAATTTAGGTGGGGAATATGGTTGTGGAGATATAGGGAAGAAAGTAGGTTTTGAAGGGACAACTGGAGTTGTTTGTGGCTTATAGTGGTCATTTCTCAAGAGTTGAATCTGTTCTTTGATGAAAACCGTCTCCTTTTGTTGTTGTTGGAAGAATTAGAAAAGTGAAGTTCCTGGCGGACAAATCTCGTATTGCAAATTTGCCAACCTTAGTTCCAATGTTTTGATTAGTCCTTCATGGCGAGACGATGTTTGCTCCATCTTTTTCTCAATTGTTTCCACCTTGCTCATCATTTTGTTTTGTGTATGGGCCACGTTCTTTATGGTGTTGCCAATGTTGGTCAGTACCTTGTTTTGGCAGATGGAGTTTTCGGATTGCTAGTTTATTGTTGCCTCGATGTCACTTGTTGGGGGTTTTTCTCCAGTAGGTAGCACTTTTTCTTGGGAATTTTTGGAGCATGGCTTATACCCTCCTTTTCAAAAGGTTGTAGTGAAGGAAAGTCGTAGGTATGACTGGAGCTTGAAGGGCTTAGCATGAATATCTGTGGTTGTGGGGGATTTTTGATTTTCGAAATTGGTGAAGTTTTAGGTTCAGGTGGCTTTTTGGGTTGTGAGGTATGGACTGGTGGTGAATTGGGTTTGGTTGTGGTTTCACTATCCTCCCAACTTGGAGTGAATTTTTCTGCTAATTTTAGCCATTCCTGGGGTTTGTAACTGACAAGAAATTCATATTTACCTGGACGGCTTAATGATCCAATTGAAGGGTCTTTATTTTCATATCTAGCTCGAAATTGTTTTTCAGTGCTTTTCCCCTTTTTCTTGGATTTTGGTTTGGTTTTGTTGAGGCCGAACCTTTCCCCATGACGCTGGTGGTGTTCGTCATATCCTCCATTTGGATCTTCTAAACAGTCTTGACAGTCGCAATCAAGATCCCAAGGGCAGTGTCCCGTAAAGGGGTATTTGAACCACCAAGTATTCTTACCATTTTTGTCAAAACTTTGACACCAGTCATGTTCTTCCATGATGCTTTGTATATTCCAAAAGAGTTCTTCATCAGGTTCAGGGTATGTATCTGTTGTATCTTTGGGTTGGATCATTTGGCAACAAAAGATGGTTTTATTGGGTTTTTTGAGGTGGGAATGGTCGAAGCTTATGCAAACGGTTTTGTCATTTCTTTTGGTAAAAGTTGGTTCACTAGATTGTAGGGATTCCTCCGGTTCTCTTAACTTTTCATAATCTGTGATCCAGGAATCAGGAAGAATTTTTGAAAAGTTCATCTCTTGACATTTGTTTGGGTATTTGGGTGCACATGGTGTTTCCTTTGGTAGCATCAATATTTAAGAGTAAAAAATTTTCTTCTCCGGGATCCATGGCATGATTTTGGACTCGCCATGCCATTTGGTGATGAAGAGTGGCTCGGATGGAATCTTTGGCTTGAGGGGCTCCTTGGATTTGGACTTGGATTTTTAGTGCTTCGGTTAGGTATGGATCATAAAGGGACATTGTTGAAATTTGGAAAGATTGTGATGAAGACTATCCCAGCATTCAAGGTAACTTCTGCAGTACCCAAATTTGCATGTTGGTACTCCAAGTATCTTGTATCTAGAAGAGAAAGTCGAGCTACAACAGGTTGACCTTTTCTTCCGTGATATGTTAAAGCGATTCGGATAGCACCAAAATGGATATGGGTAAAACCATGATCTCTCCATTGCCTGAGAAAATCATCTGGTATTTGAAGTGTGATAAATTGTTCCTCTCGAGTGGCAAGAATAGGATGCTGGTCAAGTTTTGAGGCAGCAACATATTCCTTGACTCCTTTTGGTCTGTGTTGGACAAGGGAACGAATTTGGGTCCAGGGTGCAAATGATTTTTTGGCGAAGGCTGAGTAAGGGTTTAAAAGAGGTAGTTCGGTGGAAGACACCCTTTGTTCATCTGGAAGGATATCTACTTCATAGAGATAATCATATTTTTTGGACAGGGTTTTATACAGAGTAGGGGACATATTCATTTTTTCTAAGGAAGACGATGATGGAAATGACTTAGACATATTTGGTAAACTGTTCCTCCCTCCGAAAGGATGGGCTGGCTCTGATACCACAGTATAGAAGAACAAAGCAAGGGACTCCGTGAAAGCAAGCTTAATCATAGGTACGAAACCACAGTATAAGGAACAAAGCAAGAGACTCAAGGAAAGCAAGCTTAATCATAGGTACGAAAGTTTCCCTACAAAAAGGGGCTGGCTTCAACAACCCATAAGGGACGGCTTGCCAAGCTACACAAACAGTTAATTTGTTTATAGTCACAAAAGTTTTCCTACAAAAGGGGCTGGCTTCAACAACCCATTCAGGGACGACTTGCCAAGCTACACAACATTTCACCGCTCACATGAGTGCTCAAGAAAAATGCAACATCATGGGGAGAGAAACGGGATGAAGCAGTCAGAAAAATAAAGGAGATATGTAAAAATGTCAAGTCTCTCTACATCCCTTCAGATGGAAAAAAGATACTGCAAACTGATGCCAGCCATGAGTATTGGAGTGTTGTTCTATTTGAAAAAAAAAGATGGCCAGCGGAAAATATGCGGATACGCCAGTGGAAAGTTAAAAGATGCCGAGCAACATTATCACTCCACCTTCAAAGAAATTCTTGCAGTAAAGAATAGAATCAAGAAATTCAATTTCTTCCTTATCCATACAGAATTTCTAGTAGAAATAGATATGAAGGATTTCCCAAAAGTGATCCGGATAAATTCAAAAATTATCCCTAATCCTCAGATTCTTAGATGGGCACAATGGTTTTCTCCATACAAGTTTCAAGTCAAGCACCTGAAAGGAAAGGATAATATTCTCGCAGATTTTTTATCGCGACCGGAAGAATTCTCAAAAAGATTTTCCCCAGCAAAACTGAAGCCAAAGAGTCACATCTTTATGTTTTCAAATACACAGGAAACTAGTTCAATAAAGCCAACAGATCATCCCCCGGAGTTGCTCAACCTCATGGATCCCTTTGATCCGTCAATTATTATGGAAAGGAGAACTTATTATGAGCTCCAAGTTTTCCGACAATATGGAGGATCCATTCTAAAGCCTTATGGTGTCAATCTATAATATCCGTTCTGCCATATATTCATTGCTCAAGCCAAGAATTTTCCACAAGAACTACTATGGTTTTTCTGGTACCTATGCCATCAGTATTATATTTTCAAGGAATTCAAATGCAACGTCTTCAAGGATTTTGATACTATTGCACAAGCCCTTAGAATATTTTTACTATGGTTCAAGCCTAGAACATATTGGACGAAATGTTTCAGTGATTCCTACGCAGCAAAAATATTCATGTTTCATAGGCCAGTGAAGATCATTAATGGAAAAGTCCAGGCACAAGAAGAGGCATCATTCTGGTGGAAATTTCCCGTGTCAATATTATCAATGGAGGAAGAGTATAGCGAGGCACAAAGAATCCTTTTCTAGCAAAATAAGTGCATCCCGAAAGAGATATGGCCAAAAGAATGGGCAAGCTGGAATTATACCAATACCCATCCTCACTGGGAAAGAGTCCGGGAAGCAGCAAAAGAATATCAAACACCATATGAAGTTATCCGAGAAAAGATCACTAATGACATTTCCAGATTAAGGTTGCGGATTACTTCTCTCAGTCCAAAGGGAAAGGAACATAGCAGAGAAGAACCGTCAAGTTCTAGGCGTTACTTCACAAGATCTTCGAAAAGATGCCTGGAAGACAATTCTATGATCGATAAAGGATAATTGTCTTAATCCCTGCTAATCTCACCATAATCATCCATTACCTACCCAAAAACCCTCAAAAAATATCCTACTTATGCCAAGATAAATTTCCACATCTTTCCATACTATTCGGGCCCCACTTCACGTTGTTTTCCTACCATAATCCTCCAAAAACTCTCAAAAAATATTCTACCCATGCCAAGACAAATTTCCATATATTTCCATGTTATCCGGGCCCCACTTCACCTTGTTTTCACATGCTTCCACATGCCTCCACATGCTTTTTCACATGCAACACAGTACATTCACATGGCATCACATGCTCCCTTATGCTACACCATGTATATATCACCCCGTTCACATGCTTTCAGGTATTTTTTAGTGGTTTTGCCTAAAGTCCTTCACATGCCGGAGGGACCCGCTTATAGATAAGTTTGCCATGTAAGATAGGTTTGCTTTATCTAGAATGTTTGTCTTGTAATAACTTCCTAGTCCTATATAAATGAGGCCTTGTAGTAGTTTTAGGATCATCAGAGAATCATCTTGTAATCATCGTGCACTCTTTGTAAATATCTTGATATATTACACATGAGTTCTTTCTAAATTTACCTCTTGTTCTTTCTTTCGAATGGATGGAAAGGCCGGTCCATGTATGAGAATAAAGTAAGTGTACTCTTTGAAAGTTATTTTATTGTAGTACGGTCCATGTATGAAAATAGAGTAAGTGCACTCTTTGAAAGTTAGCTTATTGTAGTGCGAAAGTTTTCCGAGTTTTGAACAGCTAACGTTGGTTATAGTACAAACGTTTTCTGAGTTGTGTAGCTTGGCAAGCCGTCCCTGAATGGGTTGTTGAAGCCAGCCCCTTTTGTAGGAAAACTTTTGCGACTATAAACAAATTAACTGTTTGTGTAGCTGGGCAAGCCGTCCCTTATGGGTTGTTGAAGCCAGCACCTTTTTGTAGGGAAACTTTCGTACCTATGATTAAGCTTGCTTTCCTCAAGTCTCTTGCTTTGTTCCTTATACTGTGGTTTCGTACCTATGATTAAGCTTGCTTTCACGGAGTCCCTTGCTTTGTTCTTCTATACTGTGGTAAGGAACAATGCAAGGGACTCGAGGAAAGCAAGCTTAATCATAGGTACGAAAGTTTCCCTATAAAAAGGGGCTGGCTTCAACAACCCATAAGGGACGGCTTGCCAAGCTACACAAACAGTTAATTTATTTATAGTCGCAAAAGTTTTCCTACCAAAGGGGCTGGCTTCCACAACCCATTCAGGGACGGCTTGCCAAGCTATACAACTCAGAAAACTTTTGTACTATAACCAACGTTAGCTGTTCATAACTCGGAAAACTTTCGCACTACAATAAGCTAACTTTCAAAAGAGTGCACTTACTCTATTTTCATACATGGACCGTACTACAATAAGCTAACTTTCAAAGAGTACACTTACTTTATTTTCATACATGGACCGGCCTTTTCATCCATTCAAAAGAAAGAACAAGAGGGAAATTTAGAAAGAACTCATATGTAATATATCACAAGAGATTTACAAAGAGTGAACGATGATTACAAGATGATTATCTGATGATCCTACAACTACTACAAGGCCTCCTTTATATAGGACTAGGAGGTTATTACAAGACAAACATTCTAGATAAAGCAAACCTATCTTACATGGCAAACTTATCTACAAGCGGGTCCCTCTGGCATGTGAAGGACTTTAGGCAAAACCACTAAAAAAAAATACCTGAAAGCATGTGAACAGGGTGATATATACATGGTGTAGCATGAGGGAGCATGTGACGCCATGTGAATGTACTGTGTTGCATGTAAAGAAGCATGTGGAGGCATGTGGAAGCATGTGAAAACAAGGTGAAGTGGGGCCCAGATAACATGAAAATATCTGGAAATTTATCTTGGCATGGGTAGGATATTTTTTGAGAGTTTTTGGAGGATTATGGTAGGAAAACAACGTGAAGTGGGGCCCGGATAGTATGGAAAGATGTGGAAATTTCTCTTTGCATAAGTAGGATATTTTTTGAGGGTTTTTGGGTAGGTAATGGATGATTATGGTGAGATTAGCAGCGATTAAGACAATTATCCTTTATCGATCATAGAATTGTCTTCCAGGCATCTTTTCGAAGATCTTGTGAAGTAACGCCTGGAACTTGACGGTTCTTCTCTGCTATGTTCCTTTCCCTTTGGACTGAGAGATGTAATCCGCAGCCTTAATCTGGAAATGTCATTAGTGATCTTTTATCGGATGACTTCATATGGTGTTTGATATTCTTTTGCTACTTCCCGGACTCTTTCCCAGTGAGGATGGGTATTGGTATAATTCCAGCTTGCCCATTCTTTTGGCCATATCTCTTTCGGGATGCACTTATTTTGCTGGAAAATGATTCTTTGTGCCTCGCTATACTCTTCCTGCATTGATAATATTGACACTGGAAATTTCCACCAGAATGATGCCTCTGCTTGTGCCTAGACTTTTTCATTAATGATCTTCACTGGCCTATGAAACATGAATATTTTTGCTGCGTAGGAATCACTGAAACATTTCGTCCAATATGTTCTAGGCTTGAACAATAGTAAAAATATTCTAAGGGCTGGTGCAATGGTATCAAAATCCTTGAAGACGTTGCATTTGTATTCCATGAAAATATAATACTGATGGCATAGGTACCAGAAAAACCATAGTAGTTCTTGTGGAAAATCCTTGGCTTGAGCTATGAATATATGGCAGAATGGATATTCTGGATTGACACCATAAGGCTTTAGAATGGATCCTCCATATTGTGGAAAAGAAATCACTCTACTAGGAGTGTGACCAAGTGTCTTATACCCCGTACTTTCATGTTGGAAAGCATCTTATGTGAATCAATATAAGCTAGAGAGTTTAAGGACATTTACAAAGGTAATGATAAGTTAGCACATGTCTTACAGAAGTATCGTGAGGGTTGGAGGCTAAACGAATCAAAGATGTTATAACCCGTACTTTCGGGTTAAAACTAGGAGAGCTTAATATGCTAAGCAGGTAACTTTTTAAGGTACTTGAATCATATAATATTCGTGTATTAAGTTTTGAAGTCAAACAAGTTGTAAAACAAAAGTCAACAAAAGTTGTCGCAAGATACGTTCATAATCTTACTGAAATTTAGGTCTAATGTCACTGAGCTTTTCTCTCAATATACTTAGCGTTACGTAGTGCTCCACTCACTAAATTTTCTCTACGAGTCTAGTTTACAATGTTCATCAATACAACATTGTAGTAGAGAGATATTTACATTTTCGCGAGATTACCGGGCAGCCCCTATGGGACCCACTTGGTCGATGACCGAACTTCACCTATTTTTATCTCATTTTTGGGATGAGATTTGCTCATACCATTTTACATAATAACACTCTCCAAACCCTCCCAAAAATTTACCCCAAGGCTCCAAACAAATTCCAAAAAAAATACACCATAATCCAACATCAAAGTTAGCCAAGGTGAAGAATAACCCCTCTATAGTGTGGTGATGTGAATAAGGATGATGGTGAGCTATGTTAAGCTTAGGGTTCGAATTGTATCTACTGCCATAAGGTATTTTTAACATGATTTTAGTTGTGTAAGGTTAATTACATGTTGGTTGTGGTGTTGAAGTGAATGATTACAAGATAGCACTTGAAAGGGAAAGAGATGTTATCTTTTGTTGGGTTGTTTCAAGACTACATATATATGTTGTTATGGCTGGAAACTGTGGAAAACAACTTGATTATTATAGGTTTCCAGTGTTATGCATGTCTATATATTTATCATGTGAATTGATAAAAGAAACATATGAAACTTGAGATTAGAAGTGAAGATTAGCTTAAGTGAAAATTAGCATTTTTATGGTGTTGTATTGCCATTGGAGGCTGTTGTAAGCTAAGTATAGGTTTGATTTCGACTTGAATCTACTGTAGGAGGTAAGTATATTGTGTTATTGCATGTGCTTAAGGTCTTCTTGATGTTGATTAAGTTAAATGGATGGATTAGACATGGCTAGTGAATAAAGTTGCTAATTGAGAATTGTTGGTGTTGTGGACTATTTTCTTTGTTATAAATATATGCATAAGGCTGGAATCATAAATGAATGAATTCATTATCATGTTAAGGATATTGGTGATTAAAGAAAGAATTCTATATGTCACGACCCCAAATTTTCCTCCGTAGGATGTCGTGATGACACCAAGTCCTAAGACTAGGTAAACCTAACACTAACTGAACTAAAACACAGAATTTAACCAGAACAACGATTAAGCATGATACTAACATTTCTATGATAAACCAATAATCCCGAGTGCAATACAATACCCAAAACCGGTAGTACAAGTCATAAGCTCTAGTGAGTTTACTAGGAAAATCATCTAAGTGCAACTGTTCCGGAATGGGGATAGACAATATAAGTGCAATATCAGAAGGCGACTCCGAGGCTTGCGAACGCGACGTCAGGTATACCTTGAGTCTCCACAGCAAAACCCGAACAACTAGCTAGTCATCAACCAACTCTGAAGTACCTGAATTTGCACAAAATGTGCAGAAAGCGTAGCATGAGTACACCACAGTGGTACCTAGTAAATATCACGACTAACCTCGATGGAGTAGTGACGAGGGACAGTCAAGACACCTACTGGATTGAATAACCTGTACGAGTATGAACGTGAAACTAACAGGGAACAATATCAATATAAAGCTAAGCATGATAACAATAATGAAACATTGCTGGTAATAAGAAACTAAAATCAACAATTAACAACGAGACACAAAAGGTAATAACGCCATGGAGTAAGCTGAATACAGTTTAAGTCCGATGATACAAGGTAAGGAAAAATAAGTAACAACTCAATAAGACCAACCACTTTCACACAAGATTTTTTCAAGGACATTCTCGAGGTACTTCACCTCATAGTCACATTTCACGAGTCCCAATTTATTAACCCTAATCACTTGGCATCTTGTGCCCACATCACAATTCATAACCGCATGGACGACTCACGTGCCAAGGGTGTGATAATATCTCATACCCACATGGACGACACACGTGCCAACAATAATAATGACCTTGGCCGCACGGACAACTCACGTGCCAAAAGAATGACTTTCTCACAAAAGGCAAGTAAACGAGAGTACATGTAAATGATTCGTAACATCAGGATTCATCTTCTTAAACCGATATGGGTGATTTAATTACGTGTATGCTTGTGCAAGTGTCCTATCACAACTCAAGTCAACAAGTAAGAGTAGAGACAATGAATGACAGAAAGGGAACAATCACCACAAAAAGGTGCAATGTTTAACTCACACAAGGTAGGCACATCACTATATAAATATCGTCAATAACAATGCCCCAATGCCCCCAGGCCATCACAAGTCATTACAAATCATTCCCCGGCATAGCCCACCTTGTCTCGCCATGTGCACAACAATAAAGTAAATGCTCGCGTTGTCTCGTCCCACGTGCATAATAATAGTCCCACCTTCTCTCGCCACATGCACAAACCCACATATATAGCCCGCCTTGTCATGCCGCATGTGAAAATATTAATAATAACAATAGCACGGACAACTCACGTGCGAACACCCCGACAATCCTCTCAAGAATACCACGTGTGCAAAAACATGACAACACAATATGAGGTATTTCACCACATGTGCCCATATTGCACCACTTCTCCTCAAACAATTTCAATATCACAACCACGCGTTGGTTCAACAACGCTGAGTACATCAACAACAACAACAATAACATGAGAGTACGACATGTAAATCAACACAAGAACTACAAAACACAAAGAAACGAAAGAACGAGCTCACAATGGAAGACACCACAGGTAATAATGGTTTCAACAAGAATAGCTCAACAAGGGGAGAGATAAAGCATGAATCAAGGATTCCAAATAAGGATAAATCAACAATGAAAGGGATAATAAAACATCAGTTAAGGTTAAGCAACTACGGAAGAGATAATAATAACTTTAATTAAGGTTAAACATTTATGGAAAAGACATTAATAACTTTAATTAAGGACAAGCAATTACGGAAATGACAGTATATCAGTAAAAGAGGCGACAAGGGTAGAACATGAATCAATCAACTCCAAAGAAGACAAGTAAGGGTGAATTCAGTAAGTATTGGGTTTAACATGATAAGAAAACTTCATTTTTAATGGACATAAGAATCTAAGAGTCTAAAATAGTCAAATTCCCACAAATAAGCCAGATTGCGTACTCATCACTTCGCGTACACGGCCTTCACATGACACAATTAGCACAAATTACTCAAATCCTAAGGGTAGTTCCCCGGCACAAAGTTAGGCAAGATGCTTACCTCAAAGAAGCTAGATCGATACTCTAAAATGACCTTCTCGTGTTAAAACAACCTCCGGACAGCTCAAATTTAGCAAAAATAACTTCATCTCATGAATAAAAACCATAGAAAACAAATTCATATAATAAAGCTTCAGTCTTTAACAAAAACTAAAAAGTTAACCCAGGCCCGCACCTCGGAACCCGATAAAATTTATAAAATCCGAAAACCATTCCGATACGAGTCCAACCATACCAAAACTATCCAATTATGATATCAATTCATCCTCCAAATCCTCACTTTACATTTCTGATAGTTTTCACAAAATTCCCATTTCTCCCAACTCAAACTACTAATTTAATGACAAAAACAAAGATAAAATCATGAAATAAAATCAAATCCGGGTAAACATCACTTATCCCAATCTAACATGTGAAGAACCCCTCAAAAATCGCTCAAATCCGAGGTCTACAACTGAAGATATGATAAAAATGGCCAAACCCTCGAAATAGAGTACTTTTATATTCTGTCCAGATATAACACATTGCAATCGCGGAACATTCCTCGCGATCGTGAAGAACAAAAATGAAGGCTGGCAAAAATAACCTTACGCGAACGCCAAAACACAGTCGCGAACATGAATTACAGCGACCTCCGCTTACGCGATAGCGTACTTATTGATGCGAACGCAAAGCTCAATTCCTGATGCCCCTTTCTAGCTCTATCTCTACGCAAACGCGGAAGACATGTTGCGAACGCAGACCACAACCAACTGGACCTTCGCGATAGCATGCACACAGTCGTGACCGCGATGAACAAAAACACTGAGCTCCCAGAATCACTTCGTGATCGCGAAGCGCAACAGTCACACTAGAAACCAGCAACTCTAAAGTATGAAGAAATGGTCCATAGCCCATCCGAAAGACACCAGAAGCCCCCGAGACCCCGTCGAAACACACCAACAAGTTTCACAACATAACGCGGACCTGCTCAATGCCTCAAATCACATCAAATAACATCAAAACTACGAATCGCGCCTCAAATCGAACTAAAGGAACTTATGCACTTTCAAATTCAACAACTCGCACTGAAAGATATCAAATCAGCCCAGAATGACGTCAAATTTTGCATGAAATTTTCAAATGACCCAACAGAGCTGTACCAACTCCCGGAATCAAAATTCAAACCCGATATCAACAAAGCCAACTCCCGGTCAAACCTCTCAACATTCCAAACCTTCAACTTCCCAATTTTCGCCAAAATGCATCAAATCAAACTACGGACCTCTAAATCCAAATCCGGATGCACGCTTAAGTCCATAATCACCATACGAAGCTATTGGAATCGTCAAACCATCATTCCAGAGTCGTCCACACAAAAGCCAAACTCCAGTCAACTCTTACCGCTTAAGCTTCAAAAACAAGAGTCATCCTTCTAAACCAATCCCAAAACATCCGAGAATCGAACTTGATACGAACCACGAACAAAAACACGAATATAGCAAAAAATGAGGAATCAAAATTAAGAGCTAGACCTATAATTGATTGGAAGAACAAGAACCAATTAGGATATGAAGCCTAAGTACCTCTATGAACTCAATCAATTGTAAACCTAAACTATGAAAATAAGAGCTAGACCTACAATTGATTGGAAGAACAAGAATTAATTAGCAAAAGAGCCTAATTACAAATAGCATCAAGGGCAAGGATAGATTTTTGGAAGATCCAAGAAGGCCATTTACAAGATCTCAAGCTAAAGAGCTGCAGACTAAGGTTGCTAGACTTCAATGGAAAATAAAGAAGCTTTTAATTGTGGAGGACGAGCTCAAGCTCAAAGGAGATAATTGCACAAATTTTACAATTATTTAGTGGCCCAAATTGAGGTCCAAGAGGAGGAAGATTGGGTCCCGAACTCGGCCTTTGAAATCTAGAAAAAAGGCACCCAGAAGAGCTCAAAATGAGCTTAAAAGAGGTCCAAAAGTGGGTGTTTGAAATGGAGCCCAATTGGAGTCCAAACCAAGGGCCCAAACTAGTATTTTTAAGGCCCAAATCTGCCCCAAAGGGATTTGGCCGTCCCCTACCTAATTTTGTGACTTTTCTTATTTCTTAGCAACCACCCTACCTAATTTTATTACTTTTGTTTTACCTAATTTTTATGACTTTTCTTACCCCTTAGCAACCCCTACCTAATTTTAAGTATTTTTACTCCTACAAATAAGGAGTTCTTCTCATTCATTGAGGCACTTCATTATTGATTAAGAATATCATACTTTGAGAGTTCTTTTGAACCTTTGTTACTTATGCTTTAAGATTTATCTTTCAACATTTACTTGTTCATAGTTCAAGTTAGTAAGATTACTTCTCTATTATGATATCTTTGATTCATTTATAGTATTCTTGGAAGGCGATTAATACTAGTTATTGATTGTTGTCTCAAGTTACTCGTAAAGCGGTCAAGATCCGAATCTATTATTTTGATTTATTTTTATGTAAAGGTGTTTGATTTCTTCAATAAATCAAGACGTTGTTGCTTGGATCTTGGTTCTTGGAATTTCCTGAAATTCTTTCCTCTAATTTTTTCATATCTTTTATTTTCTGCACTTTAATTCTAGTTGTTCAATTCCTCATTGTTATGGCTTCCGCATTTACTTCTCAAATTCTTACTCTAGTTTGGATTCCCGACCTTGTTGTTATCACATGGTATAAAAGCAGTTCTACCAAGATTTCGTTCTTGATAATTCTTGGGATTTCTTGAATACTAAGAGCTAAAAAAAACAAGTTAAAAAAAAACCCAAAAAAAAATGAAAATCAGTTTAAAAAAAAAAAAAGAAAGAAAGAATTACTTGCTCTCCAGGAACTTTCTTTTATATCTAATTTGTTTCCACAAAACATCAAAGGAAACAAGAAGAGGGGGTCCCAGATTTCAAAGATAAGACAAAAATTTAATTTTTCTTATTCTTTCTAATCTAAATATATAATTCTTTCCTTTTTGTTCGTGTCTTGTTTCAACCGAGCCTAATAGTTCTAGGATTTAGTTCTTCTTTCATTTGTTCTCCAAAAATCTATATTTTACTACTAAAAGCTTTATACGAGTTGGGTTTAACTATAAATCTACAAAGTATTTTGTTCAAAGGTTATTTCGAGAGAAAAAAATGCAAAGTGTGTATGAGAACAATTGAGGGAAAAGTCAATTTGTCTGATACATTTTAATTATTTAAAATGTTACGTACAGGTAATGATGATGAACGAAGTGTTCTTCAAGAAGCCAAAATCAAAGAAAGAAATGATTTTACCTTGCAAGCTATGCATCAACAATTCGAAAGGTGGAATTTGCAACTCCAAGAGATGAGGGACACCATTACTGAGCAAAATGATACAATAGCTGAACTTAGAAGGAAAAATAATGTTAGGCCCCAAGTTGGGAGAAATGTACCCCTTGCTCCCATTGTAAATCAAGAAAACCCTATAGATGATTTTAATGATATTGATTGGGAAGATATAGGAGGGGACAAAGAGGTAGAGTAGAAGATGATAATATAAGTAGTATGAAGATGAAGATGTCATATTTCAAGGGAACAAGGGATCCAGACTTGTGCCTTGATTGGGAGAGAAAGGTTGAAGCCATCTTTAACTGTCACAACTACTCTGAGGGTAAGAAGGTTAAACTTGCTATTGTTGAGTTTTCTGACTATGCTGCTATTTAGTGGAAAAATCTTACTAGGGATAGATTGCAAGAAGGACAAGCACCAATTGCTACTTGGGGTGAGATGCAGAGGGTGATGAGAAAGAGATTCATACCATCACATTTTCAGAGAGAGCTAAAACAACGTTTTCAAATATTGAAGCAAGGGTCCATGTTTGTGGATGAGTACTTTAAGGCTATGGATATTGCTATGATCCAAGCTAATTGTATGGAGGAAGAAAAGGCTACAATGGCTAGGTTTTTAAATACTTAAATAAGGAAATAGCTGAACAATAGATGAGTTAGTTGATTTGTCAGTAAAGGTAAATCAAAATAAAAGAAAGCAAACTAGCTCGTGGAAAGGTCGGTCAAACACCATCTAAGAAGCGATGGCTAAATCAAGAGATAAAGAGTTCTTCTAGACCTCAAGAAGACAAGGATAAAGGTAAATTTGAGAACAAAGAGGGAGGTAAAACCTTTAACCCTAAACCTTTTACACCTTCTAGTTCTATTCAGTGTCGTCAATGTAAAGGAAGGGGACATAAGATGCATGAATGTCCAAGTAGAAGAAACATCATTCTTAAAGAATATGGAGGATATGAGAGTGAAAAAAGTGAGGGAGAAGAAGAGGGAGATGTGAGTAATGATAATGATATAGAACTACCTAATGATGGCATGATTGAGGTAGTTAGGAGGATTATGACTATTAACTTGGGAAGCAATAGTGAAGAACAAAGGGAGAATATATTCCATACTAGGTGTGGGATAAAGGGGAAAACTTGTTCTACGATCATTGATAGTGGTAGTTGTGCTAATGTGGTGAGTTCATACTTTGTGGAAAAAATGGGACATGCATGCATGAAACACCCTACTCCCTATAGACTCTAATGGTTAAATGATTAGTGGTGAAATAAAGGTAAACAAACAATGCATGATTTCATTCAATGTTGGTAGATATGAGGATGATATTCTTTGTGACATAATCCCTATGCAAGCTTGTCATATCTTACTGGGCCTTGGCAGTATGATAGGAATGTTTTTCATAATGGAACGAAGAATAGTTATTCTCTTGAGCTAAATGGCAGAAAATTTACTGTTGTACCTTTATCTCCTTCTCAAGTGTTTGAAGATCAAACGATATTAAGGGAAACAATGGGAAAACCAAGGGGAGGATAAAAAGTGAGCTTGAGGAAAAAGAAAAGAAAGGAGGCCAGAGTTAGAAAAAAAGAAAGATGGCCGAGAGAAAGAGAGAGAGGGCAGCAATTTGAGAGAAGAGATAAAAAGGGGTTTGAATGAAAAAATAGAAAGTCTTGATGAGAGGAAAGAGGCTAAGGAAAGGAAAAAAGAGAATTTCTATATAAAAGCTAAAGAGTGTTTAAATGCAAGAAAAGAGGGGTTGCCCATAATACTACTTACTTACAAAGAAGCTTTTATTAATTCTAAGTTACTAACTTCTTCTTTGCCAAGTAGTATTTCTTCTCTTTTGTAGGATTTTGAAGATGTCTTTCCTGAAGATATTCCTAATGGATTGCCACCTTTGCGTGGAATTGAGCATCAAATTGATTTTGTGCCTGGATCACAAATTCCAAATAGGCCTGCTTATAGGAGTAATCCTGAAGAGACAAAAGAGCTTCAAAGGCAAGTTGAGGAGTTGCTTGAGAAAGGTTTTGCGAGAGAGAGCATGAGCCCTTGCTCTGTAACCGTCCTATTGATAACAAAAAAGGATAGAACTTGGAGGATATGCGTGGATTGTAGAGCAATCAACAAGATAACGGTAATGTATCGCCATCCTATTCCTTGTCTTGATGACATGTTGGATCAATTACATGGATCCAAAAGTCTTTTCTAAAATTGATCTAAAAAGTGATTACCATCAGATTCGAATGAATCCTGGAGATGAATGGAAAACTGCTTTTAAGACCAAACAGGGGCTTTATGAGTGGTTAGTTATGCCTTTTGGTTTGACTAATTGAAAATTTGTTGTGGTGTACTTCGATGATATCTTGATCTTTTCTAACACTTTAGAAGAGCATGTAGAACACCTAAAACAAGTTTTTGAAGTTCTTAAAAAGTAACTTTTATTTGCTAATCTAAAAAGTGTACTTTTTGTGTGGATCGTGTGATTTTCTTAGGTTTTATGGTTAGTCCTAAAGGTGTTTAGGTTGATGAAGAGAAAATCAAAGCAATAAAAGAATGGCCTAAACCTAAGAATGTAACTAAAGTTAGGAGTTTTCTTGGATTTGCTAGTTGTTATAGGAGGTTTGTGAGAGACTTTAGCACCATTGCTTCTCCTTTAACTAAAGTTATTAAAAAGGATAATAATTTTACATGGAGAAAAGAACAAGATGATGCTTTTAACTTGTTGAAAGAAAAGTTATGTTCTGCTCCATTGTTATAATTGCCTAATTTTTCTAAATCTTTTAAAATTGAATGTGATGCTTCTGGCAAAGGAATGGGTGTTGTTTTGATGCAAGACTCTAAGCCTAATGCCTACTCTAGTAAGAAGTTGAGTGGAGTCAAATTGAACTATTTCACTTATGAAAAAGAGCTATATGCTTTGGTAAGGGCTTTAACCACATGACAACATTACTTGTGGCCGAGAGAGTTTGTCATTAAAATTGACCATGAATCCTTGAAATAATTGAAGAGTCAAGGTAAGCTTAGTAGGAGACATGCTAAATAGGTTGAATTCATTGAAACATTCCCTTATGAAATTTTTTACAAACAAGGAAAAGAGAATGTTGTTGCTGATGCACTTTTAAGAAGGTATGTATTAGTTTCTACTCTGACTTCTAAATTGATGGGTTTTTATCAAATCAAGAGACTTTATGCTAATGATGTTGATTTTGGCAAGATTTTTGGAGACTATAAGTTGGGTCTTTTTGAGAGGTTTAATCTCTAAGATGGGTTTCTCTTTAAGATAAATAAGTTGTGTATCCCTAATTGCTCTTTACATGAAGTATTTGTAAGGGAAGCACATCGTGGAGGGCTTATGAGTCACTTTGGAGTCCCAAAGACACTAGACATACTTGCTAAAAATTTCTTTTGGCCTGGAATGAGAAAAGATGTTGAAAATATGTAAAAGATAAAAAGGCACAGTGTTTGGAATGTAAACAAGCTAAATCTAAAGTGTTACCACATGGCCTTTGCACGCCATTAGCTATTCCTACTTCACCTTGGATTGATATTTCTATGGATTTTTTGTTAGGTTTGCCTACAACAAGGTATGTAACGGTTGTATATTTGTTGTGGTAGATAGGTTCTCCAAAATGGCTCGTTTTATTCCTTTAAAGACTAATGATGCTTCACATGTTGCTGATCTTTTTGTAAAAGAAGTTGTTAAATTGCATGGTATACCTAGAATATTGTTAGTGATAGGGAAGCTAAGTTTTTGAGCCACTTTTGGCGTGTATTTTGGGGGTAGTTAGGCACTAAATTGTTGTTTTCTACTTTTTGTCACCCACAAACTGATCGACAAACTGAAGTAGTTAATAGGACCTTGGGAAACTTGTTGAGGGCTGTTTTGAATGGTAAATTAACTTCTTGGGAAGTCCACTTACCTATGACTGAATTTGCTTACGAAAAATAATCCATTCTTCTACAAGTATGTCCCTTTTTGAGGTTATTTATGGTTTTAATCCCTTTACTCCCCTTGATTTATTACCATTACCTAATGATTATATTGCTGATGTTGATGGTAGGACAAAGGCTGAGATGATGAAAAAAATTTATGAGGAAACAAAACTCGCAATTGAGAAGATAAATGAGCAAACTTCCTTGAGAAAGAACAAGGGTCGAAAACAAGTTGTTTTTAAACCTGGAGATTTAGTTTGGGTTCACTTTAGAAAAGAGAGATTTCCTTCCAAAAGGAAGTCAAAGTTGCAACCTAGAGGAGATGGCCCATTTCAAGTCCTTGAAACGATTGGAGACAATGCTTACAAGCTGAACCTTCCTGGTGAGCTTCAAGTAAGTGCTACATTCAATGCTGCTGACTTGTCTTTGTTTGATGTAGGACCAAATTCGGGGATGCATTCTCTTCAAGGAGAAGGAAATGATAGCATCAAGGATAAGGATAGAGTTTTGGAAGATCCAAGAAGGCCATTTACAAGATCGCAAGCTAAAGAGTTGCAGACTAAGGTTGCTGGACTTCAATGGCAAATAAAGAAGCTCTTAATTGTGGAGGACGAGCTCAAGCCCAAAGGAGATAAATTGTACAAGTTTTACAATTATTTGTTATCCCAAACCAAGAGGACGAAGATTGGGTCCCGAACACGGCCCTTGAAATCTAGAAAAAAGGCACCAAGAAGAGCTCAAAATGAGCTTAAAAGAGGTCCACAAGGGGGTGTTTGAAAAGGAGACCAATTGGAGTCCAAACCAATGTCCCAAACTAGTGGTTTTAAGGCCCAAATCTGCCCCAAAGGGATTTGGCCGCCCCCTACCTAATTTTGTGACTTTTCTTAATTTCTTAGCAACCACCCTACCTAATTTTGATGACTTTTGTTACCCCTTAGCAGCTCCCTACTTAATTTTGATGACTTTTATTACCCCTTAGCAACCCCCTACCTAATTTTAAGGACTTTTACTCCTATAAATAAGGAGTTCTTCCCATTCATTGAGGCACTTCATTATTGATTAAGAATATCATACTTTGAGAGTTCTTTTGAACCTTTGTTACTTATGCTTTGAGATTTATCTTTCAACCTTTACTTGTTCATAGTTCAAGGTAGTAAGATTACTTCTCTATTATGATATCTTTGGTTCCTTTATGGTATTCTTAGAAGGCGATTAATACTAGTTATTGATTGTTGTCTCAAGTTAGTCGTAAAGTGGTCAAGATCCGAATCTATTATTTTGATTTGTTTTTAAGTAAAGGCGTTTGATTTCTTCAATAAATCAAGACGTTGCTGCTTGGATCTTGTCAAGGCTATAGAACTTGTGTTCTTGGAATTTCCTGGAATTCTTTCCTTGAATTTTTCTATTAGCCTTTATTTTCTATACTTCAATTCTAGTTTTTCAATTCCTTATTATTATTGCTTCCGAATTTACTTCTCAAATTCTTACTCTGGTTTGTATTCCCGACCTTGTTGTTATCAATTACCTCTATGAACACAATCAATTGTAACCCTAAGCTATGAAAACCCTCAAGAGATTGACAACTCTTGAAAACGCGGATAAAGTAATTAAGTATTCACTACTAATTGCTCACCAACTAAGACTAATTTAGCACTAATGAAAGCATAAATAAAGTGATAAAGAAATTAAACCATAAACATAAATGCATTAATTAAAAGATAAGGATATAGTGTGAGACTTGCATTTCTTCAAGTTTATCATTCATCAAGTCTACCTAAATTAAAAGCCTCAAGGGCCATTTATACTAGAGTGGGTATTTGGCTAGAAATGACCCAATTACCCTTAAGCTAATTCGAAGGAGCTAAGTTTAGTCAATTATTACAAGTTTATCCTTCTTGATCTTGACTTCTTTAAAGCATTCTAATACTACGATGTTGACTTGAAAATCGTTAGGCATGCTCATCCGGCGTGTATCATCCTCCCCCCTTGAAAGAAATTCGTCCTCAAATTTGGACCTTGCAAAAGCAAGAAAGGGGCAAAGATAAGTACCAAGCCAATCACAATCAAAATATTGTACGTCCAAGCTAAAAGATCAAAGATCACAATCTTGCACTCAAAAGTGACACACTTATGATATAGCCAAGTGTCATAATCTATAAAGAACACATCTCCAACACAAATGACACAAACTTGACTATAAGAAAAATAACATTCATGAGAAGAATCTAGAGAGTATACAGTTTCATGCTTCCAACAAAACCACAATCTTGTAAAATCCTCAACAAAGTGCACGCTTTTATGTTATAACCAAGTGTCATAAAAAGCAATAAAAATCATACTATCCAATCCAAAGAAAGACACTTCACCATGATAAGAAACAACTCCGGGGTCAAATACAATTTTTAATCCCCAAATATCTACACTTTCCAACAACTTCACATGACAGCTTAAGAGATATGCCAAGCTCATCATGAATAATCATATAAAGAATATCACAATATTAAAAGTTAAGAGTCGTTACCTCAATGGTCTTAGATAAACACAAGATAAGCATAAGCCACACGTACATACCATTCTTGCTTTTGGGCAAAAAAAAAAAGCTCTTGACAAAAAGTTTACCAACGTGTTAGTTCAAGGCCTTTCTTACCCTTAGCAAATTTCTCTTGTTGAGCCTTCACAAAATAATCAATAAAGTTAGGTTGTTTTTGCTCAAAATATGTCACTCAAAACACCAAAAGAAACATTTTATCTTTTCTCATAGAAGCATTAGCAAAGTCAAACGAGAATGTTCTTTCAAAAGTAGGAATAAGATAAGTAAAGCAACTAATACTAGTGCTAGCATCAAAAACTTTACTTTCCTTTTCACACTCAACAAAATCATCACATAAATATGCATAAGAGTCATCAAAATGAAATACAAGAGAAGTCAACTCACTAAAATACAAGTGGAAGTTTTCTTCTTCTATATTTATGTCACTGTAAGTAACTTGCTCACTCTCCAACAAAGAATCTCCATGCTCACATTTGTTCGTTTCACCATAAAAATTGAATCTTTTTGTTAAAGGAATGAAAATATAATCAAAAGAATCATCAATTCTTCTGGACTCATTTCTTTACAAAGGTCAAAACATTCTTCCAACAAAGTTAAAGTAGAGGCAAAAGAATCTTCACATGCATCATCCCATAAAGGTGGGATATGATAAGATTCAACATCATACACATCACTAGCTAAGGAGTCATTTAACAAAGAACTAGAATCATCTAATAATGTACAACAACTCCTAGCTAGTTGCAAGCCATAGCTTTTTTTCTCATTACAAGATAAAGATGTATCAAACTCATCAGTGTCATAGCTATCTTTCAAACTCAAAGTATCACCACAATCAACTAAAGTATCATGAGTAGAAGGATAAGTTATTTTATCTTGAAGCTCTTCTAAGGTGAAATTCTATTTACCTTGAACTTCTTCATTAAATTTCAAAAGTTCTGTTGAAAAGGTAGCCTGATCTTCTTCCAAGTTCATCAAAGTATATTGAATTTCACTTGATGGCTCATCTCCAAAAGTTTCCCTCACAAGATATAAAACAACTAGAGAAAAAAGAAAGGTTATTAGCATTTAAATAAGGAAAATCCTCACTCACTTTTTGATTTTCCTCTTTCTTTTCTCTCAATTGCTTTTCAAGCTCTTCATTCTTTTCTTGTGACAACTCATTCACTTCACTCCACACTTTCTCTCCTTTTTCCATTCTTGAGTTGTCACTTTTCTCTCCCTCACTTCTCTCTATCTTTTGTCTCTCAGCCTTAATTTTTCTCTTTGCATTTTTCAAGGATTTTCTCAAACTCATTTGGCCTCTTCCCATTTGGTTCACTTCATTCCCCCTATATTTGTCGTCGAAAACATGTTGGATGTTGTCCAACTCATTCAAGGTGTCCTCTTGATCATTTTGAAAAAGTGGATTGTTCATCATTCGAGGTTCTTGAGGTGGTATGAGTGGTGGAAGAAGGAGATTGTCCCTCCTTGGTGGTACTTGAGGTATATGTTGGGGAAGTAGATTCATTGGTGGTCTAGGTTGGGTCATTTGGAAAGGTTGGTGGGGAGGTACTTGTGGTGGTTGAGTGTGGTTGGGGGTTGCAGTTGGTGTTGGTAATAAGTAGGTGGTCGATAGTTTGATGGGGAAAATAAGGTCCCTTTGGTGATTGTGGTCGCTTTGATAAGTTTTGTGGTATATGGATATGTTGGTTATGTTTCGGTTTTCCTCTTTGAAGCATTTGTCACACTTTTAAAGGAGAGGGTGTAGTAGAAAAATTAATAAGCATCATACTACTCTCCCTTCCTTGTTGCCTCAAATGAGATTCCCCAAATATAGAATTCAACTTTGCATTTGTTTTGTGTTGCCGTATGGTAATATTAGTAACCTTCTCACTTATGTCATAAAGCATAGATACAACTTCATGCATCGGAGTCTCACTCCTTGGATCACAATTAGGACTAGAAGTACATACAAAATGAGCAAACAAATTAGTAGTGAAGTCCTCACCAAGCTCACTCGATGTCGCTCAATTCTCGTGTATCACAATTTGCACCAATTGGCTTTTGCGTGCTCAAAGTCCTATTCACTCTTGCCTTTTTTCGCTCAAGTAGTGAATGTCAAAATTGCTTGCAAACTTAAGTCCAAAGGTTTGACAACAAGTTCTAACCGTCTTCGCGGTGGAGTTGAAGTTGTGTTTTCACAAGGACAGACAATTAAAATGTAACGACCCAGCCAGTCGTCTCATGGGTTACCACTCCATCTTCCCCATTCCTACTTCATTTACGCTTCGTTATCCGTATTTTATGTGATCGAGTTGAGCAGTTTGCGTTCGGAGTGAATTTGGTAAGAAATGAGACATTTAGTCTCTTTTAAGAAGGTTTAAGTTGGAAAAGTCAACCGGATGTTGGCTTATGAGTTAGAGGGTTCGGATGTGAATCTCGATGGTTCGGTTAGCTTCGGGAGGTGATTTATGACTTAGGAGTTCGATCGGAATTGATTTTGAAGGTCCGGTGTAGAATTAGGCTTGAATTGGCGAAGTTAGAATTCTGGCGATTTCCGATCGATAAGCGAGATTTTGATCCGAGGGTCGGAATGGAATTCCGACAGTTGCTGTAGTTTCGAGATGTGAATTGGGACGTGTGTGTGAAATTTCAGGTCATTCGGACGTGGTTCGGTTGGGTTTAGATCAAAAGAGCGATTTAGAAGATTTTTGAAAATCCTTAGGCTTGAATCCGATGCGAATTTGATGTAGTGATGTTGATTTGAGCGTACCGAAGTTTGGAACAAGTTTGAATAATGATATGGGATATGTTGGCGTGTTTGGTTGAGGTTCCAGAGGCCTCGGGTGAGTTTTGGGTGGTTAA
Source organism: Nicotiana obtusifolia (assembly GCA_002018475.1). Classification (NCBI taxonomy): domain Eukaryota; kingdom Viridiplantae; phylum Streptophyta; class Magnoliopsida; order Solanales; family Solanaceae; genus Nicotiana; species Nicotiana obtusifolia. The sequence continues at coordinate 33,884 of MCJB01019457.1, read as the reverse complement.
ACAGATTAAACCATCGTTGGAAAAGCAAAAGTTGCAGAAAAACCAGGTGAGAATGCGGACCGCATAACTCAAATGCGGACCGCATATCTCACAGAGAAGTCGCAAAAACAAGAAAAATCTGGGCAAGATTCGCGACCAAAATGCAGCCAGAATGTGAACCGCAAACCTGAAATGCGAACCGCATATTTAACAGTGGAGATCGCATATTGAGACAGAAACTTGGACAAAAATCTACGTCAGGAATGCGACGAGAATGCGATCGCAAACCATGAAATGCGAACTGCAAACCTCGCTTTGTGTTGATTTCGCGGTGAAGGCTAGGGCTATCTTCGTGATGGCTACGTCAAATATGGGAACCGCATACCTGTTATGCGACAGGTATGCGATCGCATAATTGGCCGGGCAAGGGTGTTTTAACTCAATTTTTGACCACTCTATAAATAGAACTCAGTGCCCATTTTGCCATGCAAAACCCATTCCCGTCACCTACTAAGAGAAACACCTCCAAACACCATAGAATCACAACAAATCAATCTCAAAACCATACCAAGGGGAGAATTTCTTGAACAAACTCTTAAGGAAGGGAGCTTTGACCATCTTGAACGTAGTTGGAGCTAGGGAACTCGGATTGAAGCGAAATCTTGAAGGATTTTTGGAAGATTTCAAGGGAAACTTCGGGGTAAGTATTCCTAACTCAATTTTGAAAGAATTACCGAAGATTATAACTGTTCCTAGCATTTTTATTGGTGATTTAATTTGGGAAAATTGTGGAAGACCCTAAGCTTGTATTGTGAGACTTAGAGGTCGAGCCGATATCGGAATTTAATAAATTTCGTATGGTTGAACTCGTGATGAGATAAGGGACCCGTTGAGGTGAAAATTACTGAATTTCGAGAAGTGGGCCCGGGGCTCGGATTTTTGGTAATTTTGGGATTTCTTAGTAATTTTGATTGTTTTCGTGTGGGCTTTGTTCCCTCAACATATTGTGACGTAATTGTTTGAATTTGGATAGATTCGACGCACATGAAGGCCAACTCCAAGGGCAAGGGCGTCGTGGGCTAAGGTTTTAGCCGGTTTGAGGTGAGTAATGCTTGTAAATGATGTCTTGAGGGTTTGAAACCCCGGATTGCACATCGTAGTGCTATATTGAGGTGAGGCACGCGCTCGATGATGAGCGTGGGGTAGTTTACTACTGGGATTGTGACTTGGTCCGTCCCGATTGATGATCTTTACTATATATTTGATTGAAACCCATTGATATCATCATATTTGGGCATCTCGCCGGTTATGTAAACCCTTCAGGGATATTTGTTACTGAATTGATTCATTTCATAAACTCAATTTTGAAACTTAAATGATATTTTCAAATGACTTTAATGGGATCGGGTGGCACGCCGCCACGGATATGATATAAATGGATCGGGTAGCACGCCGCCACGGGATATGATAAATTGGATCGGGTGACACGCCGTCACGAGATATTGCCCTACTGCACCCCCCACAGTAAGCGCCGGGTACCGACGAAATCGGGTGACACGCCGTCACGAGATATGACTTGGCCAATCATGATATTTTCTTTTACTTTATGTTATTGACTTGATTATTTACATTTTACTGTTTCATTATGGATTGTTGTATGCCTTATGTGTTTCCTTACTCTCAGATGTTATTTATAATTATTACTCACTGAGTTGGAAGTACTCATATTACTCCCTGCACCATGTGTGCAGATTCAGGCATTACCGGTTCCGCTCTGAGGTATTGACTACTACTACTGTCAGGGGGTGATTCAGAGATTACGAGGTAGCTGTTGGCGTCCGCAGCCCCGTATCTCTTTTACCTTGTTGTTTCCACTATTTTCAAATAGTTGTGCCAAAGATATTGTAATAGTAATCTTAGTATTAGGATTTTCATTAGTTGCTCATGACTTTGTGACACTCCGGTTCGGGCTGTAGTCGGGATGGTTCACTATATTTTTCCGCAAATTACTGTTATTAAACCGTACTTGTATTATTTCCATATTGTTTAACTGTTGAATGAAGTTTAGTTTGAATTGGCTGGCCTTGTCTTCATGAGAGGCGCCATCATGGTCATGGTTGGGATTTTGGGTCGTGACATAAAAGCAAACAGACTTAAACCAAGCAATTCACAACGAAATTAAAAGATAAAGCACGAAATAACTGGCACGAAATAAAATTAAGCACACAAAGAAACTAGAATTAAACTCAATATGAACAAATATCAAAGTTAATTTAGTTGAGAATTTAGTTCACTACAAATTGGGAAGAATGTAAAAGAAAAGAAACTACATAACTAGACACTTTTCCCCCAAATGTGGTCATATTCGGAAAAATTAGACATATTGATAAAAGTGGTCGAACTTGCAAAACTGGACAACTTCTGTTCAATAGCTCATTATCTAGGGGTCAACTTTCAAGTTCCCAATGTTGAAATGCAAGGGCTGTCCCCAAACTTATATTTACATCCTCAGAAAACAGTCAAGAAAACTGCAGAATTTTCAATCCAAATAGTGCAGAATTACAACTCAAATGTGCAGAAAATTACAGCTCAAAACTGTGCAGATTTGCTACTCAACCAGTGCAGAAACAGGGCAGATTTACTAGCTGACACAACTGGACAGACACTTCAGGACTTCTGCAATTTTGTGGTGAAGCACCTGATTTTCTACTCAAAATAGCTCCAAGAGCATAATTCTATAAAGACTTACAATCTCAAAACAGCAGCTCAAACTTGGGTTCAATCCCTAATAATCATTTCAAACTCAGAAACCAACTTGCAATCTCAATTTTTACTACCAAAATGTTAGTTCCAATTCTTGTTCGGCCAAGCCTCAATAGAAGAAGCATAGAAAATGCAGCTCAAAATCTAAACTTCAATTTCCAGAAGAGCTGTCCACAAGCTAAAGAAATCAACACCCAACTCAGCCAAAGACACTGATTTCCCAACTCAAAATGTTGTCTAAAGCTGCAATTTTAAAGTTAAACAGTGTTCAATTCAGCAAATTTTGAACTCGACAAAGCTGTAGCCAAGCTGATGCCTTTCCCCAGTTTTTCTAGCCACAAGATCACCCCAATTCCAGTCCAGAATGTCCTGCCAGAACTAGAACTCAAGTTTAGACGTAAACACACACAAATGAGGTTATGCAGCAACAAAGACTAAGACTAAAAAGTCCTAAATCCAGTCCAAAACACAAAGAATTCAACTCACAAATTGCGGATGAACTCCAATTCCTAAGCTCAAACAATTTCTTCAAACTTTCTACTCAAAACACAGAAAACTTCAAGCTTAGAGAATCATAACTCAATCGTCATTACCAGCAACAAGAGCAATATGAAATTTCCAGTTCAACATTCAATAACAACCTCGAGTCGACTAACGAATTCAACTCAATCACTAATCAACAAGAAGCTCGAGTCGACTTATGAACTCAAACTCAATCAATTCCAAGGAACTAGAGATGAATTTCAGTCTTCAACAGAAAATCAATCAAATTCTCTTCAATTTTCAGAAGTCGAACTAAGGTTAAACTTAAGAAATCAAACCTATGCCATCTTCAATGATGAATTATTGGAATCAGCTGCGAGTCGATGCGTAGACTACCCAATAGCTTCAAGAACTCAATTTCAGAAACAGTAGCTGGTCGTCGATGTTCTTCGAGCTTCATTGGCAGAGAATTCGATTCTCCCTCAATGCGTCACCAAATCGAACTCAAACTTTCAGATATGACTTCTCAACAACAGTACGAACAAATCCCCATGAGCGAATTTGACTAAAATTTCACGAAATCAACGGAGCCCTAGGTCGTCTTCTCCGTCAAATTAGTTCGAAATTTCTGAACAAAAACCCGAGCAACCAGCTTCAAAACGATCTCAAACCTTCAATTTCATATCCACAAATTCGTTCCAGCAAGGATTTCGAACACCCAAACGAAATCGAACCCTAATTTCATATTTGAACACTACCCAAAACCTCCGGTCTGATACTAAGATGAATTACGAACGAAAATACAGATGTAGCAAAACACGTGGAATCAAAATTAAGAGCTAGACTTACGGACACAGAGCGGAGAGCACGAGGGGAGGCGACTAGAGAGAAAAGTGCGACTAGAGAGAGAAAGCTCTCACGAGCTGCGATGGCGACACCAGCCGGTAATACACCGGCTGGCGACCCTCCCCTCCACCTCCCAACCTCCCCCTACAACTTCCACCTACCCAAAACCCCTCGACTACAGTCAACTTCTCAAACCATCGACACTGAACTCGAACTCGACTGTGAACCCTAGGTCGTGAGTGGCAATCAAACCCATTCCGTTCAGGAGAGCTATATTCTTACAAGGACAACCTTTCGTCAAATTTACAGAAACGGAGATTGAGTGAATGAATCAAATTGAAGGTCTTCAATATGTAGTCATTGGTAAGTTTGCATATGGTCGGCCTGACATCCAAGAACTTCGTCAATTAATTCCTGCGCAGTGCGGAATTAAGGGCGGCTGTAATATTGGATTACTCAGAGATAGGCATGTACTAATTCGATTGAAACTGTGGCAAGATTTTCTCAATTTCACTTATAAAGCAGTGTATTAATTGAAAGCAAGAGATGGATACGAATACCAGATGAGAACATTAATTTATGATTCTAAGTTCAAGGAAGGAGAAGAAACCTCAAAAGCGATGGCTTGGATTTCATTTCCCAGCTTGCTGCCAACTTTCTTTGTGAAGGAATGTTTATTCTCACTTGCATCTGCTATTGGAAAACCACTACACCTAGATATGGCAACTGTAAACAAGACAAGGCCTAGCTGTGCTAGAGTAACAGTGTTGGTTGACCTTCTGGCTGACCTACCAAAGAAAGTCAGAATGGACATTGAAAATAAGGCCACTGGTGCAGTGAGAACAAATGGATTAAAATCCAACATGATTTTATTCCTAAGTACTGTAAACAATGTAAGTTGCAGGGTCATGACATGTCAGAATACTGGAAAATGGATCCAGAATTGATAAAGGAAAATGTTGTTGAGAAACCAAGAACTAAAGACAAAGGAAAGGAAGCAACACCTCTGATGATCCTATCAAGTGGTAAAGTAGTTGGCAACACTGGTTTACAGTGGAAAGAGGTTAATCGAGCACAAAGCAAAGACAAGCAGGCAGCAGATCAGTCCAAAGTTAGACTGGAGGTAATGCCAGCTAACTCAGATGCTCAGAAATTGTAGAGGAGAACAAGTTTGCTGTTCTGGAAATAGAACAAAGCAAAACCAATTAGCACAACCAGGAGATTTCAATTGAAGAAGCAGAGGGAGAGAAGAGTGCACATGCCTCAATGGAAGCAAAGACAACTTCACCACCAGGCAGCAGCAAGCCTCCACAGTCTACAAAGAAACAGATGGAAAGGAATGGAAATAGAGATATAGTAGCAGCTGCAGCAGTCAAAGAACCAACAGGCCACTGGGTTAACATAAACTTTGGAAATAATGTCACAACCAATCAATCATACCAGGACATCCCCCCC
>MCJB01019457.1:438-28338 GCA_002018475.1 Nicotiana obtusifolia | reverse complement strand
CCCCCCCCCCCCAATCATGTAATTTGATGATAGTAGACAAAGTTGTAGATGAGGCCTCAAAGAATTCAACTTAGTGAAGGCAAGCTATGGAGTGAACAAGTAGAGGAAGAATCAGAGGAAGAAGAAGTGCCAGATGGTACAGGAAGTGATGAGGAGTCAACAGATGAAGAAGTGGATCACGACCTACAAAGTGCAAATGGTAAAACGAAACAGCAGGACACAATGGAGGACACTCACAACAATATTGCAAAAACCAACAAGGAGATCACAACCTTGGAAGTAATGCTACCCAGCACATTGACACCTCTTAAGCCTAAGACAGTTGCTACCCAAAATGCTGGAGAGTCTGAAGGTAACAAGCAATCAGCAGATAGATTGAATAAGAACATAAAACTCACTAAAATACAGAACACCTCAACTACTAAAGCTAAGGAACATATCAAGATTGGAATAACTGGATGCTCTCATGAGGTTAGCACAAAACAAAGGCCAGCTGATTCACAGCACAATGAATACGGAACTAACTCAAGCAGCCCTAAAATTACAAGTGATAGGTTTCAGAAGTGCAACTGAAAAAGAGGAGCAAACAGCTGAAACAAGGAGAGATCTTGATGAGGAATCCACCACTCAAAACATAATCAATGTGGCAAGACAAGCAGATCTTTCACCAAAACTGCTGGATGCAGTGAAATCAGCTTAAAAAGGTAGAAAAAAATAGGGCAAAGATACTCAAAGTGTAGGGACAGGAGTTCAAACCAGAGGGATCTTATCCAAAGCTCAACCTTAATCATGAATGGGATCATTTGAAATATAAGGTTAGTCAATACAATGAAAGCCTTTGAAAGGCTTATCAATATGGACAGATAGTATCACTTCCAGTTCATTGGAACCATGGAGCCTAAGCAAAAAGCCAAGAAATTGAAGAGATACAAAATGAGGATTGGACTGCCAATGTATCAAACAAGATATGGGTATTTGTGGATGAGGATCATGAAGTAGACATAATATGTGACCTGGAGCAGCAGCTAACTTTGAAACTGACAGAGGTGGACTCACAAACCTTGAAACATAATATGCCAATGAAAGAGTTGAACTGTGGGATAACTTATACAACCTTGCTAGAAACATGTCACTGCCTTGGCTTGTAGGAGGTGACTTTAATGTCATATGGGATGAGGAAGAGAAATTTGGAGGACTCCCATTAACACTGAATGAGATTGAAGACTTTAGACACTGCATCAACACTTACAACCTCTCTGAACATAGCTTTAAGGGATGCATATACACATGGTGGAATGGGAGAGCAGAGGAAGACTGCATATTCAAAAGGCTGGAAAGATGCTTAGCCAACTGTGCACTTCAACAATGGCTGCCACAACTGGAACTCACTCACTTGCCAAAGATAGGTTCAGACCATTGCCCACTGCTACTGACTCTCAACACAAATGCTACACCTATAAAGAAAGCCTTCAGATTTCTAAACTTCTAGATAAAGCACCATAGTTTTAAAGAAGTGGTAAGAGAGCATTGGAAAGCAGACTTAACTGGGAATCCTTTCATCCTATTTAATCACAAGCTGAAGAAATTGAAAAGAGCATTATCAACATGGAGCAGAGCAACATATGGAGACATCTTCCAAAAGATAGCAAGTCTAGAGGAAGTAGTCAAAGTACATGAAGCCCAATTTGAGCTTCATCCTACTGCTCAAAACAGAATAAGATTACAACATGTGCAAGCTGAACTAATCAAGTACTTAACATTAGAAGAAGAATTCTGGAAGTAGAAATCAGGCATGACATGGTTTAAAGATGGTGATAGAAACTCAAAGTTCTTTCATGCACAAGTGAATGGTAGAAGAAAGAGGCTACAACTTAGAAGAATTCAGAACAACATGGGCACATGGCTAGAAGACAATGCTGAAATAGCAGATGAAGCAGTCAATTTTTTCAAAACACAATTTCATGAAGACACCCCCCTACAACATTTGAAATACTGAAGCACATTCCTACACTGGTAGACAATGCAGACAACTGTCTACTAATGCAGCAACCAAAAAGGGAGGAGGTTAAGGATGCAGTGTTTGGTTTGAATGCAGAAAGTGCAGGAGGACCAGATGGCTTCACTGGGTGCTTTTACCAGTCATGCTGGGATATAGTTGAGAATGATATAGTCGATATGGTAAAAGCAGTCTTTAATGGCCATACTCTTCCTAAGTGTGTCACACACAAAAACCTGGTTTTGCTGCCTAAGAAGAAGGAAGTACAGACCTTTTCAGACTTGAGACCAATTAGCCTCAGTAACTTCATCAACAAAATATTCTCCAGAGTAGTTCATGACAGACTGGTGATCATTCTACCAAAGCTAATCTCTGATGAACAGGCTGGTTTTGTTAAAGGTAGAAGCATAGTGAAAAATGTGCTCTTAACTCAAGAGATTATAACAGCTATTCAACTGAGAACTAAAACAGGCCCAAATGTTGTAATTAAACTGGATATGACAAAAGCATATGACAGACTGTCATGGCTGTTCCTGACCAAGGTATTGAGGAAGATGGGATTTGAAGAAAGATTCATTGGCTTGGTACATGGGCTAGTGGCCAACAACTGGTATTCTGTCTTGCTCAATGGAGAACCACATGGTTTCTTTAAATCCACAAGAGGAGTTAAACAAGGTGATCCTCTATCACCGACTCTGTTCATAATGGGAGCAGAAGCCATGTCTAGGGGATTCAATGCTCTACACTCTAACCTCCATTTTTGTGGATTTGGTTGATGCAAATAAATTTGATCAAGTGTTGTCAATGCCATCTATGAACAAGATAAGAAAAGGCGTTGGTTAGCCTTGGAGAAGATCCAAGCGTCCATAAATCTTGCTATGGACGAATCTTATGTTGAAGATGTATATTTGTGTTTATGTTGTATTATTATGTAGTTATTGAAGACATTAATTCTTATTTGTTTGGTCCTGCGTGACTATTCTTTAAATTAGCCAAATTGTGGCCTTTTTGTTAATTAGTTGTTTCCTAGTTGATTTAGGTTAACTAGTTATTCTTTTCCTAGTTGATTTAGGTTAACCAGTTATTCTTTTCCTAGTTGATTTAGGTAAAGGCTCATTCTATATAAGCCTAAACACTTCATTATTTTGATACCTTTTGACATTATTATCAATCAAAAACCGGCAGCACATTGCTCCCAAAATCGTGTGAATTAACTTGTCCAATTTTGGTGTGATTCAAAATTGAACTTGTTCCTTTGTTTGATCGAACAGTTTGCAAGACCATCGTTGTCTTGAGGGTTGTTCGTATAGTATAGGTACTCCGTGACTTCATCAAGAAGGTAAGTAGACTAGTTCCTACTTGTTGTCTTGATAGTTCATTGAGCGTCTTACTTCTATCTTTTGTTTTCTTGTTTTCGCTTTTTATATTGCATCATTGGTTTACCCAAATGGAGTCCCAAGATTAATCGTCTAGCATATGCAGATGACACCATCATCTTCTCTTTATTAGATGCCACCTCACTGCAGTTGATAATGGAAGTGTTGACTGCATATGAAGCTGCTTCTAGCCAACTGATAAACAAGAGTAAATTTGCAATATACATGTATCACTCCACTTCAACACAAGTGATCAACAAGGTACAAAAGATCACAGGAATCCTGCAGTCAGACTTCCCTTTTACTACCTTGGATGTCCAATCTTCTACATGAGAAGGAAGATAGATTACTACCAAGGTCTTATACAAAAAGTGATGAATATGCTTCAAAACTGGAAAGGGAAACTACTATCTACAGGGGGCAGGGAAGTGCTTATCACACATGTCTTACAGAGTATGCCAATTCACCTCCTCTCTGCAGTAAATCCTCCTGCCAATGTGATCAACAAACTTCACAAGATAATTTCACAATTCTTTTGGTGCAATTCTGTTGGATATCCAAGAAGGCACTGGGCATCATGGAATACCTTATGCTTGCCATGTGAGGAAGGGGTGCAGGTTTCAGATCCCTACATGACATGTCTACAACATTGTTCTATAAACTATGGTGGAATTTCAGAACAAAACCAAGTTTATGGAGTGCATTCATGAGCCAAAAGTATTGTAAAAAACTCAATCCAATAATTGTTCCTTGGAAAGGTGGATGTCACATCTGGAGGAAAATGATTGAATGCAGAAGTATCATGGAGCACCAAATCCTCTGGCAACCTAAAATGGGATCTTCATTATTTTGGTTTGAAAACTGGACAGGACTAGGAGCCTTATACTTTGTTACCCCATCTGAGTTCATATGTGATGAGACTGTACAAAACATACAGGATGTGATAGAAGAGGATCACTGGAATGAAGAGAAGATCAAGGAGATCTTACCAAATGATCTTGCTGCACACATACTGGATAACATCAAACCACCAAATATGGCAGGTGTGCTTGATGAACCAGTATGGATGCTTGAAACCAAGGGTGAATTCACTGTCAAGACAGCCTGGGAATAGCTGAGGAAGAGGCAACATCCTTCTAATGCTTATAGAAACATCTGGGTGCAGGATTGCCATTCAAAATTGCTTTTTTCATGTGGAAAGTCTGGAGAAACAGATTACCACTGGATGATTATTTCAAAAACTAGGCTATCACATGGCTTCTAAATGCTGGTGTTGTACAGAGCCACAGGAAGAGACAAGACAGCACCTTTTCTTCACATCATATGCTGCAAGTAAAGTGTGGAGATACTTTCTTGGTAATGCAGGAATTGATGTACAAGGTATTACCTTGCACCAAGCAGTGACCAAATGTTGGACTGCAGATGTTGTCAATCGACTGAAACCAATAATGCAAGCCCTACCTTCAGTGATTATATGGGAGTTGTGGAAGAGAAGAAATAGCTACAAATATGGGGACACAGTCACTATCAACAGGGTAATCTATCAAATTACTTCTACTCTCCAGATGCTTATTAAAGTCAGAAAGCCAGGAATTCAAAACATCCCCCATAAATGGCCAGATATAATTGTTATGATGGAACAATATACTCCACTTTGAAGTACACTAATGTGATATGTGAATTCCCCAAACAAAGGAGGATCAAAGTCAACACAAATGGCACTTCCAGGGGCAACCTAGGTAGAGGCTCCATTGGCTTTGTACTGAGAAATGAAAAGGGAGATGTAATACATGCCTATAGTAAGGAGATCAAAGAAAGCACAAACACTGAAGCTAAGGCACAGGCAATGGTGGAGGCCTTGAGATTCTGTGTCCATAATGAACACCTTCTAATAGAGCTTCACACTGACTCAATGATGCTAATGAAGAGCATAAAGGGAGAATGGAGAGTACCTTGGTCCATCCAGGAAATTGTTGCAGAAATCAAGGAATTGATGACAATGTGCAATGCAACAATAGCACACACATTCAGGGAAGGCAACAGATTGGCAGACCATATTGCAAACTATGCCCTGGATGTTGGTCCTATTGATTGCTAGTGCTTTGGTGCACTGGACACACAAAGTAGAAGGTTGGTTAATAGTGATAAAAGTCAATGTCCTTATCTAAGAGTAAAGGTGGTAGGAAACAGAGGGAATTAAACCAGCCAAAAGGAAAGGAGATGGGTGGAAACCATAATCACAGGAGCAATGATGCAGGAAGAATGGAATAGGGCAAAATGAAATACTCTGCTGAAAAGACTGGAGGGTCTCAACCACATACCCCAACACCACCATAATGGATCATTACCATGAACTTGAGATCAAACAATGATTTCAACAATTTCTTAACATGCTTGTTAATGCTGCAGGTAAAATGGTGGGCATAGCAGGACATCGGTGAGAAGCCTAGGAGAGACTATGATCACAACTCTGGCAAAGGGGAATAGATTATGGATGCATGAATTCATATGATATATGTACTGCTGTTTGCAGGCACACTGTTGCACTTGGGATGCCACCACAAGCTTCATCACAACAATTGTACTGAGGAGGAAGTGGAACACTGGATTTATGCTAACAAGATATCTTGTCTTGCAGGAAATTTTGAAGATCTGGGCTACCATCAACATGAAATCATCATCAGCACCTTGAGCATAATCAACAACCAACCACATGAAATGCAAATCACTAAGTGGATCCAACCTACTTCTGAAAAAGCAATGGGGGGAAACAACATCTCTAATGCTTATTCCATTACTTTTTTTAGCTAGTACACTAGACTCCAATTACTCTAAGCAATGTCAGCAAGTACACAGACACAAACAACACCAGGACCTCAGCAACAGCAGCACCACTCTACATAACCACATCACCAAACAAGAAGCAAAAGTACCAACAAGGACACCTCAGAAGAAACCAGCAATACTCTCAGCATAGCCCAACTTCAGAACTCACTAAACTCCAGAACTCTACTTTAGCTCACAACGGGATCACAACAGCAGCAGAAAAACTCACACAAAGACACAACACTTACATAAGGAAGCAACAAAAGCTCAGCTCTCCATTCACTAAGATTCACTCCTGGGAGCAGCTCACTACCAAGGAAGCATTAGACAACCACCTTGTACAACTACATCAAAAGATCAATCCCGATGTGCAGCAGTCAAGATAATTCTCAAGCCTACACCGGCAACATGAGAAGATTAGCAACAACAGACTTAATTGTCAAAGACACAGCATCAGAAAAGAATCAAAAGTCATCAAAATCATCAAAGTCAACTCAGAGAAAATATCACTGATTTTAACAGATTTCTCAATTTTGCAAATAGTGTGGAGGAATCCAGATCAGTGCTGCAATTGCAATGTGTGCTATTAGCATTTAAAATGCTCAATCTGTTGCAATTACAACACTCATCAGGGATCTTCATTACTAGCATACAACACATGAACTCATCCAGCACACAACTAAGTAGTAGTAGCATCAGAGAGACAGCAAGATGGACATCCCCTGCCACTACCAATCATTGGAACTCAATCAACAGTCAACCTAGCAGACATAGCAACATAGACTGGCAACCACCAAGTTTGCAGCAACCACATGATCCAGAAACACACCTATCAGACAATCAACAAAAATAACTCCCTGCATTTCATCAGAATCAAACAAAGAACCTAAACAGCAGTAACACAAACCTCAATTTCACTAATGAAAGCAACACCTCCATCATTCTGTAGGCAGCCTGAATTGGTTCAGATTATTGCTGCAGTTGTAAGGTGTGATATTAGCACCTCGGCTGCTCAATCTCTTGCAACCTCAGCAATCATCATGGACACTTCCAACCACATTGCAACACTGGAAACATGACTCTACTCAGCTTCAAAATAGTACTACTCTAAACCAGCAGACATTACAAGACAAGAAAGCAACAATAGATCATCATCAGATAGAAACAACAATCACTTCAAAACAAAAATCTTCAACTTGGCTTTTCTTTACAAAGTCAAAGCAAAATTGAAGATAGCTTGCACTCTTTTGGTACTCTTTTGGAAAACTTTAGAAATCACTTTTGGATATCAGATGTACATACAAGGGAGCACTTCCCCAAATCACACAATAGAAGCAGGAACACATGTATTTTTTTGTATAGCTGACCTACAACAATCTCACTCTGCTTTTGTCCATGTTAATGTCTATCATCTAAAAATAGACAATCACCACATTACCATAGGTCTAACATCTTATCACATTTTAGGTATATTTAGTTATCATATTAGGATGACTAAGTGTACATGTGCTCTTCTATTGGAGGTAAGGTTCATATCCCCCTCCACTTTTGTATTATGCTTCTATTAATAAAATTCCTATTTGGCCAAAAAAAAAAATAAAGAGCTAGACTTACGATTGATTGGAAAAAAAACCAATTAGGATATGACGTCTAATTACCTCTACAAACTCAATCAATTGTAACCCTAAACTATGAAAATAAGAGCTACACCTATAATTGATTAGAAGAACAAGAATCACATAGCATATGAAGCCTAATTACCTCTATAAACACAACCAATTGTAACCCTAAACTACGAAAACCCTTAAGACATTGGCAAATCTTAAAAAAAAAAAGTAACTAAGAAATTGAACATTCACTAGTAATTGCTCACCAACTAAGACTAATTTAGCACTAATGAAAGTATAAACAAAGCGATAAAGAAATTAAAAGCATATACATAAACGCATTAATTAAAAGATAAGAATAGAGTGTGAGACTTGCATGTCTTCAAGTTTATCATTCATCAAGTCTACTTAAAATAAAATCCTTAAGGGCCAATTATACTAGAGTGGGTATTTGGCTACAAATGACCCAAATACCCTTAAGCTAATTCTAAGGAGCTAAGTGTAGTCAATATTACAAGTTTAGCCTTCTTGATCTTGACTTCTTTAAAGCACTCTAATGTTATGATGTTGACTTGAAATTCGTTAGGCAAGCTCATCCGGCGTGTATCAGAACTCGATCACACACACAAGCCATAATACACAATACGGAGCTACTCGAGATCTTAAGCCACCAAACGAGATGCAATTTGTCAAAACGACCGATCGGGTCGTTACATCCTTCCCCTCTTAAACAAACGTTCGTCCTCGAACGTGCCAAGAATCGTTACGAAGTCATCAAATCACTGAATGTACTCACCATACATATGCTCGCGGGCGATCCCATGTCACCCCAATTCACATAGGCCTGACGATACCATCCCAACTAAAATTTATTCCTTCCAACCACACTGATAACCTTAGAACCAAATTTCTCACCATTCGATCATTTCCAAATGACCCAAATCCCACATCCACACACAATATCTACCTCAATCGGCTGCAACCACTCATGCCTACACCCATACGGCGCAACCACACGACGTAACACATCACACATATGCACATAACAATAACTCCGGCCATAATAGCTGCCCTTAATCAAATACAACACCAACGAATAACCTCATCTCAGCTAAAAACTTGTCCCAAACCTTTACAATGCTCACAACGATGCAAGAAACATGAGGATCTCATAACCATTCACCCGAATCAACAAGTCACATCTAACGCCATCTAGGCACACACTTCGCAAGCTAAAACATAATAAGCACCATGCAAATATGACCTAATATGCAAAGAGTAACCCTTGAGAGAACTATAAAACAACCCCGACAAGCACAACACCCTATCAGTACCATACTTACGAATCGGTTCCACCAAGGAGGATCAAAACATATCAACTAATCACAAGGATCTCATCCTACTATAACATCACCACGACACATAGCCCGCTTCAAACATATCAACCACATGAAAACGCGAGGACCCCATCCTCAGCTCTAAATAACAAGTAGTATACACATCATATCAACCAAAACCTTCCACTAATTCAATTTTCGCTAAGAAAGTCACAAAACATACTGAACTTTCACACCGATAGAGCATCTAAATCGCAAATCATCACCAACTACCCAAAAATCACATCAAAACCTACCGTAATGGGTAACAGAAAGTCACTTCTAGTCTCATAGCTCTCAATAATAAATAAAACAAAACGATAGACACGAGCTACCCCTATAGAATCTCCCAACTGGGGTAAACACATAAGCAGAGTACAAAATCACAAAACTCACCCATATGTGAAGCAAGATAAGAGGACTCACCCCGATAAGCAGAACAAATTCAAAATAAGAATGATGCTACTCTATAACAATCGAAACCATACCTATAACAACACCATCTGGTGCAGCGGCCTCAGCCCTACCATAGAAAACATATCAACGGGCCGAGCCTCTCCCTCTTGGGCGCTTCTACCCGCCTGACCTACACCCCTAGCTGGCGGTGCAGGGATAACAACAACTGGAGCAGAACTCATAGCCTGAATACTTCGCTATGACACATATGTCCGGAGTCTGGGATAATCTCTCGCCATGTGGCCGGTATCTCCACACTCAAAGCGACCCCTCCACTAGCGTGGGTGTGGAAGTTGTCTGGTGCGGGTATTATGAGACCTATGGGTATCTGAAACACCTTGCGAAGCCTGATGTGCAAAATGAACTGGTTGACCCACAAAACCTCTACCATGCCGCACCCTGCCTCCAAAATAGGGACTAGTAGATGATCCCGGTCTATGAGGCCTCTTAGCCTCCCTGACCTCTCCCTCCTGATCCCACATGCCCTCTAGTCAACGAGCGATCTCTACCACCTGCTGGAATGGAACATCTGTCTCCAACTCACGAGCCACGCTGAATCAGATACCATGACCGAGCCCCTTAATGAACCTGCGGACTCGCTCTCCTAACTGTAGAAACCAAAGCAGGTGCATGTCTGGACAAATCATTGAATCTAACAGCATACTCTGACACTAACATAGTGCCTTAAGAAGCTGCTCAAACTCCGCATGCCATACATCCTGAAGAGTCTGGGGAACAAAATCTCTCAAGAATATACCGAAAATTAAGTCCATGAAAGTGAAGTTGTATCGGCCGGGCTACCCAACTCGTACGCTCGCCACCACTGATGTGCCGCCCCCTTTAGCTAGAACATAGTAAAAGCAACCCCGCTCGTCTCCACAATACCCATAGTGCGGAGAATATGGTGGCACTCCTCTAGAAAATCATGGGCATCCTCTGAAGCCAAACCATTGAAAATAGGAGGGTGATACTTCTTGAACCTCGCAAGTCTCCGTTGTTCCTCCTCAGATGTTGCTGCCCTAACCACGGGCTGAACTGGATATGTCGGCATGACACCTGGAACCTGACCAACATGGACTCGCTGCTCTGGAGTATGGGCGGCGAGAGTCTGAGCTCCTCCCTCGGTCTGTGAAGTGGCTGGTGTAACCGAAATCAACCTCGCCTGAAGTCTTGGGGTAGCAACAGGCGCCTCCGATACCTGTCCCCAACCAGAGCTATTGGTGGCTCCTCAACTGCTGCTGTAATAGGTGCTCTAGCTGTAACACGTGCTCCTCTTCGGCCTCTGCCTCTAGCAACACCGGCTCTGGGGACAACGTCATCAATAACTACAGCTCGTATACTCACCATCTGTAAGAGAATAAAATGAAAAAGGCTCAAACTTCAAGATCAATAAACTCGCACGATAGGAATGAAAGAAGTGAAACTGTCCTAATAGTTCCGTAGCTTCTCAAAGATAAGTACAGACATCTCCGTACCGATCCACAAGACTCTGCTAAACTCGCTTATGACTCGTAGCACGTATGAACCTAGAGCTCTAATACCAACCTGTCACGACCCCAAATTTCCCTCCGTAGGATATCGTGATGGCACCTAGTCCCAGGACTAGGTAAGCCTAACACTTATTGAACTAAAAGACAGAATTCAACCAGAACAACCACTAAGCATGATACTAACATTTCTATGATAAACCAATAATCCCGAGTGCAATACAATACCCAAAACTAGTAGTAAAAGTCATAAGCTCTGATGAGCTTACTTGAAAAAGCATCTAAGTACAATTGTTTCGGAATAAAAATAGACAGTACAAGTATAATATCAAAAGGTGACTCTAAGGCCTGCAAACGCGACAGTGGATATGCCTTGAGTCTCCATAGTAAAACCCGAACAGCTAGCTAGTGATCAACTAACTCCGAAGTATCTGAATCTGCACAAAAATGTGCAAAAAGCCTAGCATGAGTACACCATAGTGGTACCCAGTAAGTATCAAGACTAACCTCGGTGGAATAGTCACGAGGGACAGTCAAGACACCTACTAGATTGAACAACCTGTACGAGTATGAACGTGAAACTAACGGGGAATAATATCAATATAAAGCTAATCATGATAACAATAATGAAACAATGCTAGTAATAAGAAACTAAAAGCAACAATTAGCAACGAGATACAATAGGTTATAACGTCGTGGAATAAGCTGAATACAGTTTAAGTCCAATGAAACCAAGTAAGGAAAAACAAGTAACAACTCAATAAGAGTAACCACTTTCGGACAAGATTTGTTCAAGGACTTTCCCGAGGTACTTCACCTCGGGTCCCAATTCATAAACCCTAATCACTTGGCATCTTGTGCCCATATCATAATTAATAAGCACACGGACGACTCACGTGCCAAGGGAGTGATAATATCTCATACCCGCATAGGCAAGTCATGTGCCAACAATAATAATGAACTTGACCGCACGGACAATTCACGTGCCAAAAGAATTACTTTCACAAAGAAGGCAAGTAAACGAGAGTACATGTAAATGGTTCAGAACATCAGGATTCGTCTTCTTAAACCAATATGGGTGATTAATTACGTGTATGCTTGTGCAAGTATTCTATCACAACTCAAGTCAACAAGTAAGAGTAGAGACAATGAATGGCACATAGGGAACAATCTCCACAATAAGGTGCAACGTATAACTCACACAAGGTAGGCACATCATTACACAAATATCGTCAATAGCAATGCCCCCAGTCCATCACAAGTCATCACAAATCATTCCCCGACATGGCCCACCTTGTCTTGCCATGTGCACAAGAATAAAGTAAACATCCGCCTTGTCTCACCGCACGCGCATAATAATATTCCCACCTTGTCTCGCCACTTGCGAAAAACCACATACATAGCCCGCCTTGTCACGCTGCATGTGCAAATATCAAGAATAATAATAGCACGGACAACTCACATGTGAACACCCTGACAATCCTCTCAACAATACACGTGTGCCAAAAACATAACAACACAATATGAGGTCTTTCACCATATGTGCCCATATTCCACCACTTTTCCTCAAACAATTTCAATATCACAACCGCGCAGCCCTTGGCTCAACAACACCGAGTACATCAACAACATCAACAATAGCAAGAGAGTACACCAAGTAAATCAACGCAAGAACTACAGAACATGAAGAAATGGAAGAACGAGCTCACAATGGAAGACACCACAGGTAATAATCGTTTCAACAAGAATAGCTCAACAAGGGGAGAGATAATGTGTAACAATGATTCCACTTATGTGCGACTCGACAGTAAGACAGATAGCATGAATCTAGGATTCCAAATAAGGATAAGTCAATAATGAAAGGGATAACAAAACTTCAGTTAAGGTTAAGCAATTAAGAAAGAGTAATAATAACTTCAATTAAGGTTAAGCATTTACGGAAAAGACATCAACAACTTCAATTAAGGATAAGCAATTACGAAAAAGATAGCATGGCTATAAAGGAGGCGACAACTTCAATTAAGGGACATAAGAGTATATTGGCAACAAGGGTAGAATATGAATCGATCAACTCCAAATAAGACACCTAAGGGTGAATTCAGTAAGTGGAGGGTTTAACATGATAAGACAACTTCATTTTTAATGGACATAAGAACCTAAGAGCCTAAAACGGTCAAATCCCACAAATAAGCCTGAGTACATACGTGTCACCTTGCGTACACGGCCTTCACATGACACAATTAGCAAAAATAACTCAAATCATAAGGGGTAGTTCCCCCACACAAAGTTAGGCAAGATGCTCACCTTAAAGAAGCTAGACTGATACTCTAATATGACCTTCTCGTGTGAAACAATCTCCGTACGGCTCAAATATAGCCAAATAACTTCATCTCATGAATAAAAACTGTAGGAAACAAATTCGGATAATAAAGCTTCAATCTTTAACAAAAACTAAAAAAGTCAACCACGAGCTCGCACCTTGGAACCCGATAAAATTTATAAAATCTAAACACGCATTCCGATACGAGTCCAACCATACCAAAAGTATCCAATTTTGATATCCATTCATCCTCCAAATCATCATTTTCAATTTTTCAAAGTTTTCACAAAATTCCCATTTTTCCCCAACTCAACCTACTAATTTAATGATAAAAACAAAGATAAAATCATGAAATAAAAGCAATTCGGGTAAAAATCACTTACCCCAATCCAACAGGTGAAGAACCCCTCAAATAACGCTCAAATCCGAGGTCTACAACTCAAGATATGATAAAAATAGCCAAACCCTCGAAATAGAGTACTTTTATATTCTGTCCAGATATAACACATCGCAATCACAGAACATTCCTCACGATCGTGAAGAACAAAAATGAAGGCTGGCAAAAATGACCTTACACGAAGGCGAAAACACAGTCCCGAACGCAAATCACAACGACCTCCGCTTACGCGATCGCGAACCTATTGATGCGAACGCGAAGCACAATTCCTGATGCCCCTTTCCGAACGCGGACCATAGCCAACTGGACCTTCGCGAGCGACCGCGATGAATGAAAACACTGAGCTCCCAGAATTACTTTGCGATCACAGCTTCATCTTCGCGATCGCAAAGAGAAACTGCCACACCAGAAACCAGCAACTCTAAAGCATGAAGAAATGGCCCCTAGCCCATCAGAAACACACCCGAGGCCCCCGGAACCCCGTCGAAACATACCAACAAGTTCCACAACATAACGCGGACCTGCTCGAGGTCTCAAATCACATCAAACAACATCAAAACTATGAATCGCGCCTCAAATCAAACTAAATGAACTTATGCACTTTCAAATTCTACAACTCGTGCTGAAACATATCGAATCAACCCGGAATGACGTCAAATTTTGCATGCAAGTTCTAAATGACTCAACAGAGCTATACCAACTCCCGGAATCAAAATTTGAACCCGATATCAACAAAGTCAACTCCCGGTCAAATATCTTGACCTTCCAAACCTTCAACATCCCAACTCTCTCCAAAATGCATCACCAATCTACGGACCTTCAAATTCAAATTCGGACGCACGCCTAAGTCCAGAATTACCATACGAAGCTATTGGAATCATCAAACCACCATTCTAGAGTCGTCTACACAAAATTCAAACTCCGGTCAACTCTTACCTCTTAAGCATCTAAAACAAGAGTCATCCTTCTAATCCAATCACGAAACATCCGAAAATCGAACTCGACCACACAAGCAAGCCATAACACACAATACGGAGCTACTCGAGATTTTAAGCCACCGAACGAGACGCAAATTCTCATAACGACCGGTCGGGTTGTTCCACTATAAGGGGTGATATGGGGTATATAGATTCCAATCCGAGCTTGCTGCTCGTCGTGAAGTAGTATGTGACTTGTTGTTGTTATATGGTATCTTATTATTGATATTTATATGCTGCTGTATTGCTCTGGTTGTTGTTGTTGGTGTATGGTATTGGAGGAGGCCTTTGTTACCGGGGAGATGCTGCCCGAATTTACGTAAACGAGCAACTAGCTTAAGTTACGGTCTCAGCCTTTACTTAGCACTGATTATGAATCTCCTTATGTGATTGTCGATTGAGTTGAGTTATTTGAAGAGTTTCTTGGAAGGTATAAAGGAATCAATGGGGTTAAGGTGTGTTAAGGTAAACCTTTCCTTTATTTTGGTATGATCCTGTAACTAAACGAGTTTGATAACGAGACATAAAGAGAAGTTCGTACTACTGATTTCATGTACATTATCGTAGTCTCATAAGTTATAGTATTCTCCCTTATCGGGACTTTATATTCAGTTAATTATTATTTTCTTTCAGTCAAGAGAACAGAGGGTCCATATATATATATATATATATATATACACACACACACACACACATACATACGCACATAATATTATAATATTTTCACAATCACCGAGCTATAATCGATGGGCAGGGCCCTATTGGGAAACTTCAGATCAGATGGTAAGCTATATACCGAGCCTACTGTGGTCGAGTGCCTATGAGCGACCCGAGATATCGAGCCTAGTATGGTCGAGCGCCTATGAGCGAGCGTACTACAGCTGGGAAGTTACATGTAAAAGCCTTATAGGGCCGGACAACTATTTGACATACAATATTGAGAGGGTTGATTCAGTATCAGCAGGTAGCATATCTTCAGATCATCTTTGACTCCCAGTCAGTTTCAATTATTGTATTAGCGGTTCAGTTTTAGCTTTCAGTTATTATATTGCCTTACATACTTGGTACATTATTTCTTACTGACGTCCCTTTTGCCGGGAACGTTGCATTTCATGCCTGCAGGTTCAGATAGGTTGACGAGTAGACCTCATCAGTAGGTGCTGTTCGAGTTCAACTTGATCAGTAAGCTCCACGTCGTTCGGAGTTACCGAGTCTAGAGTTTTGATTATATATTGCACATATATACGTATAGATTATATGGTAGATTGGGGCCCTATTCCGATCATAGTATAGTCATCAATAGAGGCATGTAGACATATCCAATCAGTCAATTTAGTATGTTTGCCTTATAGGCCTCTATGCATATTCTTTTGGTTTGTTAGCTGTAGTAGTTATGACGTCCTTGCCGGCCCAGCTTTATACATATGTTCAGTTGGAGCTAATTTTCGCTCAGTTTTATATTTTGTTCCACAAATTGTCTTGTGTTGTGGCCTTGCCGGCCAAAGTACCACATTGTATGTTTAGAGCCGTCAGTCTCAGGTCGTTATGCTCAGTCAGGTGAGGCATCAGGTGCCGGTCTCGCCTCCCCAGGTTTGGGACGTGACAAGCTTGGTATTAGAGCAGGTATATCCTAGGGAGTCTATAAGTCGTGTCTAGTAGAGTCTTTTTATAGATGTATTGTGCACCACATTATATAGATATGACGCTACAAGGCATTTAGGAGTCTGTTACCCTTCATTCAAATCCCAATCATGCTATAGAGCTGAGTCATAAGAGCTCGAGTCAGGACTTATGTTTGCTAATGGTATAGAGATTCTTGCAATTAGGAAGGTTATGGCTAGCCAGAGGGCTGATACAACAACAGGTAAGGGCACTAGTAGAGAGATAATTCTTGAAGATGTGGCCCAATTTGAGGCCCTATCAGAACGTGTATACCATATGTGTAAATTTCCTGCTTAAGACGCTAAGATGGGAATATCTAACATACCTTGTGAATAGCAAGCTATGGGAGTATCAAAAGGTAAATGTATAAGTTTTCAACAGGTAAAAGAAGCAAGGTGAAAAAGGGTACGAGGTACCCAATTAGTGAAGATCATCAGTATTTACAATTCAACTAGAGAAATATAAGCATTATGTGTTATTTTCAAGAGTAACAGAGGTATGTACAATTGGTCACACCCATCTTAGTTATGCCCTACGGGAGAAAACAAATATAGTTTAAGAGAATGATGGGATATCAGGATCCAACTGGGTTAGAGTAACCAAAAATGGTTGATAGATTGTTAACATTAGCTGAAATTTTCGAAGGATATCGCAAACGTGATAATAGTTCTCCTTGTGAGACACCCAGGTGGTGTACTCTAGAATAGTACATTCAGATATGAATACTAGAATGTTCAGAAGATTTAGAATACAGGCACTAGAATCCTAGAAGGAATAAATATTTACCTTAGTATGACTCTTGTCCCTAGTAAAGAGAGAATGTTAGGCAATCCGAAGAGCTGATGGGATGGAGCAAGGGGAGCTAAACAAGAAAGAATGTTTTGCTAAGATTTTCAGAATACGGTGATAGACATAAACTTTAGCAGGAGAATAATAAAAGCGTAAATGAAGCATTATGATTAAGATGTGATAATGGGTGATAACGATAAATCAAAATATGATAGGATGAGAGAGTTTATAGTCAAGTAAAGGAAACACAAGAGGAGACATGCCTTGAGAATATAAAAGACTATAAGCCATAAAATCATATTCTCATTTCAAGAAATGAGTTGGTGACTCCAACGTGATTACTAGAAGTCTAAGTTAGACTCTCTGGAGTAATAGAAAGTAGTATGGGATAGTAAACAATATAAACCGAACATGAATTAGGCACTGGAGGATTTGATAATAGTCGACATTGCTAGAATTTCAGAGACTGCATTCCGGCAGTAGTAGAAAGGACAATAGAAGAATAAACTTTAATGGTCATTTAGGAAGACGCTTCCCTTTAGCAAGCGCTATGAGCAGAGTTAAGTTTAAGGGACTCAGTGTGCTAGTTAACTAAGTGTCATCCTCGTGCGTAAGAAATTCATTTATCCCTGGTACAGAAGGATTACCGCAAGGCGAGTAAGCGTTATTGAAGATGTGAAAAGATGCGGAAGCTGCAGAGGTTAAACATCTACAGGTAAAACTTCAGAGATTAAATGTTAATACTCCCCTAAAGGGGGGAATATGATGTGATATGGTATTAAGTCGGAGCTAAGGGGTTCAGGTAAATATAGAATGGAAAAGGAAGAATGTGGTAAAAAGGCGAAAGAAATAAGATTGCATTTATTCAGATCCTATAGATGTGTTACGAATCCAGAATGTTATGCAAGCACGACGTCAGGAATAGGCAGTAAGGGCTCCCAGTCAGGAGGTTAATTGAAAATAAGTGTGAATGGACACTTGATACATAAGAAGCTAGCACGAGAGGGAAGTTAAGACAAAAGACATAACCTAAGAGAGGTTATGCAAAATATAAATATGAGAATGGACCAACGACTAGATAGTAGCCGATTCAAGAAGAGCCCAGTTATGGATAAACAAGAGGTTACCGATACTCAGTAGATCATGTAAGATAAACATAGTGAACCCTAGCATAGGGAATTCAGTCTCGTCGATACGAGATCATAATCCTTGAGAAATATTCAGATAGGAGTTGGGGTAGTTAAAGGTATCGTATAAGTGTTACAAAAATAAAAGAGAGTTCCACTGGGGAGATAATCAAAATCTGAGTTCAGAAGTAATCCTACGAGCACAAGGGCATGAAAGTAAGTAACTAAGGATAATTATAGGAGAGTAAGAACATCAAAAATTCTGTTGGGTATACGACATAATAAGCTCGCAGCTTTACAAGAGTCAGAGGGTGTTTCCTAAGTACTACAACGAAAGACTAGCTTAGGAAATAAGGAAGAAGGCTTCTACCTAAGCATAGCAACCTGAATTCGATATTATAGAAGAAATGATCTTGTAACAACAGTCTCATTAGAACATTGTATGCACTCCATAAGAAAGTGGCACCTATCGTGACTAATGAACCAGAAGTAAAGTCAAAAGTAATATTCGAGATCATATGAGTTGCACAAAATTTCAATATGTGTGGGTACTATGATAAGCCAAGTATTCATGTAACAAGTGGCAGAACAACTAGGAAAAGTAATTGCTTACGTTTAAAGACACCTGAGAAGGCACGAAGGGAATTATTCGATCTATGACCCAGAGTTAGTTACGTTATAACAGACTTAAGATTTCATAGTATTATCCATGCACCATATATGTTGACATTCTTGCAGCTATAAGAGACCTTTGTATGTCGTTAAAGAAAGAATTGAGTCCATGTCACAGACAAGGGATTGAATTGATAGAAGATTATATCATGGATGTTCCATAGCATCTACGAAAGGTTAATATAATAACTAATACCCTGAGCCATAAATTGGGAGACATCTTAAGCCTGATTAAGGCTGAGAGAGAAGAGGAACCTTGAGAGTCACATCAGCTAAGTAAATCAGGAGTTTGATTATTAGACCAAGATGATTATAGAAATCATGACTCAAAACATTGTAGAATCACTCTTAATAATAGAAATACAAGAGAGATAGTACAACGACCGTATTCTATAAAAGCTTTACGATAAATCTAATTAGAAGTGTATCAACCTTAGAGATAACAAAAGATAGAGTGAAGATGACAAGCTAAATATGTGCCCCAACTGTTGCTGGACTCCAAGACATTACCAGGGCGAGGGAGCATCATTTTTACCATTCGAGTAAAGAACACATATGGCAACAACGTCTTAATCTAGAACAATGCATAGATAACAAGACATGATCTGAGACGACTGACATAACATGGATCAACGACTCTCCAAATCGATCATTCAATTCAAAAGTGTCTGTTAGGACAAGCTATTCTAAAAATAGAAATATGGGAGCTTTTACAGAAGTACCACAATTAAAAGATCAAGAATGTGAGTGAGCTAAGATGATAAGTCAAGTATAGATTTTTGTGAGACCGAGATAAGTCAGGAGACTAGAATATGAGTTCAGAAGTTGAAGCCTATCCTAAATTACTCACTCCTCAACAGGAGCAGAAATATATGTATATCTCTAAACAAGGTGCAACTGAAGGGTTGAACAACAATGTTACAAGTACCAAGCTGATAACTAAGCTTAGGAAAAGTAAAGCGAGAACTATGAGAGCCAAGGTGAGGATTGTATTTTGTTCTAAGAGCATCAAAATAAAAAGTATACAATTGGCCAAGGTCGTAGAATAAGAATTCCTAAAGTAAGAACGTATGGAAATTCATAGACGACTGGGTATTCCTAAATATGTCTCCTACTGAAGGTGTCATAAGATCCAGTAAGAAGAGTAAGCTTAGTCCGAGATATATAGGGCCTTACAAAGTCATTCAATGGATAGGCAGAGTAGCTTATGAGCTTGAATTAGCTCTAGAGTTAGAGTCAGTCCATTATCCATGCTACGAAAGTGTATTGGACACCCTTCTCGGGTTATCCCAGTAGATGAAGTTCAGATTAGAGAGGATCTATCATACGAGAAGATTACAATCGCTATTTTAGATTGACGGATCCATAATTTACGACCATAAAGTTAGCTTCGAATGTATTATGGAAAAATAAAAGCGTTGAAGAAATGGCGTGGAAGTCCGTATATGAGATGAAATATAAATATCCCCACCTATTTCAGTTGAGGATATGGATCGAGACGGGATATTACAACACTGCCCAGTTCAAACCAGTAGTCGTGAGGTGAGCTCTTATTTTTTGAACTTGTTGTACTTATGATGTGAACTGTTGTTATTTATAGACACTGGCCCTATGGGGCATGTATAGTATGTTTTCTGGCTGTGTGCAGGTTGGTTTAGTCCACTATACGGAGGAGACTCTGGCAGAATTTTTGCAAGAGTCTAAGAGTTATCATTCAAGGACGAATATTCCTAAGGAGGGAAGGATGTTACACCTCGTACTTTCATATTAGAATTAATATTCGAGGATGAATGTTCCTAAGGTGGGAAGGAGGTGTAATGACCCAACTGATTGTTTTGTGTAATTGTGCCATATTACCCCTTTTGATGCTTCACACATGTGTGTTTATGGTTTTATGACTTATAAAGTTGATTAGTTTCGTTCCGGGATGATTTCGGGCTGATTTGGACCCTTTGATTCTTGGCTTAGAAGCCAATGTTATTTATGTTTACCAATGGTTGACTTTTGTTAAAAAAACGCCGGAACAGTGTTTTGATGGCTGTGATAGCTTCGTATCATGATTTTGGACTTAGGCGTATGCCCATAATCGAATTCAGAAGTCCGTAGGTAGATTTGTGTTACTTTGCCAAAACTGGGCAATTTGATGTTTGAAAAGTTTGACCGTAGTTTGACTTTCCGCTATTGGGTTCGAAATTTGATTTTGAGACTTGGAAGAGATTTTTTATGCTATTTAGAACTTGTATGAAAAATTTGGTATCATTTGGAGTTGAATTGGTAGGATTGGACACTTAGTTGCAATTCTAGAAGTTCTTAAAGTTTACTTTGAAATTCATGCGTTTTGGTGTCCAATTCATAGTTATAGATGTTATTTTTGTGTTTTTATCGCCCGGGCGAGTTTGTATGATATTTTTAGATTGTGTGGATGTTTGGTTTGGAGCCCCGAATGCTCGGATGAGTTTCAGATATGATTCAGAATGGTTTGAACTGAAAATGAAATTGCTGGTGTGCTGGTGCTCAAATATCGCAATTGCAAGCACTAGCCTCATACTTGAGAAGATGACAGGGGGTGATCAGATATTGCAAATGCGACTTCTGCTTCACATTTGCAAAGTTAGCAGGCCTGAGCGCTGGTTCGCAGTTGCGGGCATTTGGTCGTATTTGTGGTAGTGGCCAGCTTCGCAATTGCAAAGCCTTTGTCGTAATTGCGATTTTGTTTGAGGCTGTCAGGGTTCGCAAATGCGATTCCTGATTTGCAATTGCAAGCGTTCACAATGCAAACCCTGTATCACAAATATGACATCTACAGCTGGTCGTAAGGACTGGGAAGTCGGGATTTCATCTCATTTCTCACATTTTAGAATCCTATACTAGGTAGGAGGTGATTTGGAGAGGAGATTTTCATCTACAAAACATTGGGTAAGTGATTCTAGTCAATTTTCAACTATATTTCATTAATATATCTTAGATTTAACATCAAAATCATGTGAATCAAAGATGAAAAATTGGAAAAAAATTTCAAGTTTTTGAAAAAATGAGAAATTGAAATTTGAGAGTCGATTTGGACTTGGACTTTTAAACTAATCATATATATGGACTCGTGGGGTTATGGGTAGTCAGAATCTACCCGTGGACCCGGGTTTTGACCGGCCGAACCCCTAGTTGACTTTTGTTGACTTTTTGGAAAAAGTGTAAAATCATGACTTTATCTATTGTAATTGTTTCCCTTGCATTGATTGATGATATTAAGTCAATTTCTGTTAGATTTGAGCGGTATGGAGGCGGATTTCAGGGAAAAAGCTATTTCCGAGGGTTGAGTTCCCCTATTTGAGATAAGTTTCTTACCTAACCTATCATGGGGAACTACCCCGTAGGACTTGGGATTGATTGTGTTATTTGTGCTATGTGAAAGCCGTGTACGCAAGGTGACGAGTAGGTACACGAGTTATATGTGGTATTTGAACGATTTAGGCTATTTAGACTCTTTCCATGTCTTAAATTGAATTTTCATATCATGTTTTAGTTCTCATTGTCAATCTACTCTTACTTGTGTTAGTCTATCCTTACATGCCTTATTTGACTTTGATAACACTTGTTCTACATATTACTTGATACTTTAGTCTTATGCTTTATTTGAAGTTATTGCCTCTTTTATTGCCTTGTTTCTCTATCATTATTGACTTATCCTTAATTGAAGTCATTGTTATTTGTTATCTCTTCCATTGTTGACTTATCCTTAATCAAAGTCATTGTTGTTACATGTTATATCTTCTATTGTTGACTTATCCTTATTTGAAGTCATTGTTACATGTTATCTCTTCCATTGTTGATTATCCTTATTTGAAGTCATTGTTACATGTTGCTAGAAAGGGAACTACTTGAAGCCACGCGGTGTGATAAGGTGGGCTAATACACGAGTAGCTATTTCGGGAAAAATAATTTTTAAAACTAAATGTAAGGCCCGCGGTGATATAAGGAAAGATTGTGTAAATTGAGAAATGTGAATACAAGGCGGTACCTCGATTCTGATTCTTGTTGTATACGAGGCGATAATGATTCTTGTTGTATACAAGGCGATACCTCGGTTGCGATTCTTGTTGTGCATCTCATGTTGGAAAAGAGTTAGTGGTGGAACACTTCCGGTTGTTTTTATTCTTCTTGTCTTGTCAATTTTGCCCATATCTGACTAATGAGGTTCTCTTGATATTTACTGGGTACCATTGTGGTGTACCCATACTATGCTTCTGCACATCTTTTTGTGCTGATCCAGGTACGTCTACTCGTGCTGGACGTTAGTGATTGACTGTTAGCTGCTTTTCCGGAGACTTCAAGGTATGCCTGCTCGGCGTCCGTAGGCCACAGAGTCACCTTCCCTTATATTTTCATTCAATTGTACTTGTCATTCAGATAATGTTGTAGTAGACATTCTAGATTTCTGCAGAGCTTATGACTCAGTTCCACTAGTTTTGGGAGAGTTGTGATTGGGATCCTATTTGGAAATTTGTATGAGTTTATTCTTACTTTAGTATTTCTATTTGATTATTTCTGTTAAATTATTAATACATGTTAGACTTACCTAGTCTTAGAGACTAGGTGCTATCATGACATCCTAAGGTGGGAAACTGGGGTTTTGACAGGATGTTACACCCGTACTGTTCGAATGCATATTAAGTGAATCAATATAAGCCAGAGAGTTTAAGGACATTTACTAAGGTAATGATGATGTGTCATGGAAGTATCGTGAGGGTTGGAGGCTAAATGAATCTGAGATGTTATAACCTGTACTTTTTTAGTACAACCAAGAGTGCTTAATATGCTAAGGAGGTAATTTTTTAAGGTACTTGAATCATATAATATTCGTGTGTTAAGTTTTGAAGTCAAACAAGTTGCAAAACAAAAGTCGACAAAAGTTGTCACAAGATACGTTCATAATCTTACTGAAATGTAGGTCTAATGTCACTGAGCTTTTCTCTCAATATACATAGATTTACGAGGTGATCCACCCACCAAATTGAATCTCTACAAGCCTAGTTTCTAAACATAAAACCGTTCGTCAATATGATATTGGAGTAGAGAGATATTTTGACGATCCGGCCAGTCGTCTCGTGGGTTACCACTATGTCTTCCCCATTTCTACTTCATTTACGCTTCGTTATCCATGTTTTATGTGATCGATTGGAGTAGTTTACGTTCGAAGTGAATTTGGTAAGAAATGAGAGGGGATTTTGGCCATCTTGAATATAGTTGGAGCTATAGAACTTGGATTGCAACTAATCTTGAAGGGATTTTTGGAAGATTTTCATGGGAAACATCGGGGTAAGTGTTCCTAACTCAATTTTTGAGGAATTACCTCAGTTTATCACTATTTTTAGCAATTAATTGATGATTTAAGTTGGGAAAAATTGTGGAAAACCCTAAGTTTAGATTTAAGATTTGAAGGTCGATCCAATGTCGGAATTCGATAAAGTTTGTATGGTTGAACTTGTGAGGAGATAAGGAACTCGTTGGGATGGAAATTACTGAATTTCGAGAAGTGGGTCGGGGGCTCGGGTTTTGCTAATTTCAGGATTTCTTAGTATTTTTGACTGTTTTCGCTTGGGCTTTGTTCCCTCAACATATTGTGACATAATTATTCTGAATTTGGATAGATTCGACGCACGTGGAGGCCAATTCAAAGGGCAAAGGCGTCGCGGGCTAAGGATTTAGCCGGTTTGAGGTGAGTAGTGATTGTAAATGATGTTCTGAGTGTTTGAAACCCCGAATTGCACATCGTAGTGCTATATTGAGGTGAGTCACGCGCTCGATGATGAGCGTGGGGTCGTTTACTACTGAGGATTGTGACTTGGTCCGTCCTGATTGATGATTTTTACTACATATTTGATTGGAACCGATTTGATATCATCATGATTTGGGCTGATTGCCATATTTGGGCTTCGTGCCGATTATTTAAACCCTTCAGGGGTAGTTATCACTGTTTCCTCACTGTTTGATTCATTACTTGAACTCATTCATGTTGATTTCCACTGTTTCTACAAAATAACCATTTTTACTTAATTTTGAGATTTAAATGACATTTTAAATGATATAAATGGATAGGGTGGCACGCCGCCACGGGATTTGATATGAATGGATCGGGTGGCACGCTGCCACGGAATATGATATAAAGGGATCGGGTGACACGCCGTCACGAGATATTACGCTTGGGCCGTAAGAAGCCCTCCCGGAGTCTGCACCCCCCACAGTGAGCGCAGGGTACCCATGGGATCGTGTGTCACGCCGCCACGAGAGTCATGCTATGTAATGTATTCTGTTGTGTTGGTATTGTTGTTTTCCCTTACTTCATGTTATTTATTTGAGACATTTATATGTTTTACTGTTCATTATGGATTGCTGTATGCCTTATGTGTTTTCTTACCTTCAGTTGTTATTTATAATTATTACTCACTGAGTTGGAAGTATTCACATTACTCCCTGCACCCTGTGTGCAGATTCAGGCTTTATCGGTTCCGCTCCGAGACATTGATTATTACTGTCGGGGCGGCGATTCAGAGACTACGAGGTAGCTGTTGGCGTCCGCAGCCCCGTATCTCTTTTATCTTGTTGTTTCCACTATCTTCAAACAATTGTGCCAAAGATATTGTAATAGTAATCTTATTATTAGGAATTTCATTAGTTGCTCATGACTTTGTTACACCCCGATTTGAGGGCTGTAGCCGGGTTGGTTCGCTATTTTTTCGCTAATTTCTGTTATCACATTATACTTATATTGTTTTCGTGTTGCTAACTGTTTAAAATGAGGTCTAGTTTGGATTGGCTGGCCTTGTCTTTATGAGAGGCGCCATCACGACCGGGTTGGGATTTTGGGTCGTGACAAGTTGGTATCAGAGCCTAGGTTACGTAGGTCTCACGAGTCATGAGCGAGTTTAGTAGAGTCTTACGGATCGGTACGGAGACGTCTGTACTTATCTTCGAGAGGCTGCGGAACCCTTTTAGGAAAAACATCATATTCTTGATATCCTTGTCGTGCGGTTTGATTCTATTGAGGCTTATGCCTTTATATCCTTCCTACTCAATCTTATGCGGTGCGAAGCGCTTGTTATCAATTGGGCGTCGAAGAGTTGCAGTGGTACTACAGACGTGGTGCCAGATGCGTGTTCGGACAGGGTATTATCGTTCCCTTTTGGAAGAATGTTCTTATGCTTCAGCTTAGTATCTGCATCTTCTATGGTTTTGAGACCGTGCACGAATTGCTACGATGTCTATGCATTGTTGTCATACAATGTTGGTGAAATGGTAAAGTGCTTCTGTATGAAACGCGGCAGCGAATGACTCGAAAGGAGGATTTCTCAGTGTATAATTTAGAGGTTCAGCATTTAACTCCGGCAAAGGAAAGGCAGTTGGACTAGGGATGTCCATGTTTGGTTGATGAAGCAACAAGACTTGATATTTTCAAGCATGATGGACTTTTCAATGTGATGCGGTGTTGTCATCCTTGTTTAAATGCATTATGGTTCGTCGGTGTTACAGTCTTCTTGGATTTTTGGCCTTCGGGCAATGGTGCTGTGAAATGGTGCTGGAGGAGTGGTTGATTAGTATTTCTAATGTGGATGGCTCGAGAAAGATGATCTTCGAAGAGGCTTAGAGTCAGTAACATTTTATTGGTTCGGGTGATACAGAGATGGATTTCGATTTGGTGCAACACGTGAGTAGCGAAGTATGAGGAACGACATGGAAGGAAGTGTTTCAGGCTGGTTGAAGTACTAGCAGGCAAGTATAAGGAGCAGAGGTTGAAAAGTTGCTTAAAGGAGATGGTTTAACCGAAATAAGAGTGACAGGTTGGCATATGGATTCTGTGGTAGGATAGCCGCGTGCCTTGAGAAGTGTAGAATGGTTTGGGAATCGTGATGGAAGGTGATTTGGCCTACGTATTTTATTTGGAGTGATGGCTGTTGTACGAAGAGAGATCGAATATGGCAGAAGGGAGTTTGTTTGAAATGAATAGGGGTGTGAAGATCTGATTATCATTTCAGGCAATATGACTTGAGTTCGTAAAGTATTGTTGAACTTTCAGTTGATGTCGATCGGGAAGAAGCAGACTTACACAACTGGTGGGCGAGCATGAGCTCAGGAGAATTTGCTGATTACGGGGTAGTTGTACCCAGTGCAGCATCGTTAGAAGATGTCGGTAAGGATTCCACATATGGGTTATCTCCTGTGAGCAGGTTAGCGGTGGTGTGATGTTGATGAAGCTTCCGCGAGGTATACTACTTTCTACCCAGTAAGAGGTTGGATGTGTGACCATGACTTGTGATCCAGGATGTTCATGAAAAGCTTAACGAAAGACTTAGAGAAGTCTGTCGGGCTAGTGGTGCGAGATAATATTGAGCACATAAGGAGGGTATGAGATGGTTCATGAGTATTGAGACGATGTGATCTCGCGATTCGGGTCACTCGAGGTGAGTACGAGTTGAGTTCATTATGTTGTGAATGGAGCTATTATATTTTTAAGTCAGGTCAAGAGTAAATTGAAAGAAGTTGGGTCGGTTAGTAATGGTCGAATCAGTGTGATGGTGGCAATGATCAGTTCCTTCGGCGTGTGAAGTTTTTCATGCGGTATGTGGTTGTGCGGGCAGGCCCGATAGCCACCATGACTTGATCGATTTGGGAGATATTTGATTTGAATGGCCGTGTTGTGTGAATGGACTCCGGAAGAGCCATGATGGTTTAGACCACAACTTGAGGTTTGTATTTTCTGTGGTTATGGGAATTCAGTTGCGTGTTGCCATGGTTCTTCTGAAATGAGTTGAGTGAAAAGGGGTTCTAGCCAATGGAGTG